>JABFOX010002339.1:0-11554 GCA_022817665.1 Axea sp. ZL-2020 | reverse complement strand
TAATTTTAAAATCATTGTTTTCATGATTTGCTGTTGTCCGACCAAATTCAGTTAATAGTTTAACAATAAGCATATTACTCTAAATATGAATATGTCTAATTTTTATCATTCCACTGTACAGTTATTTGTATGGTTCTCATTTATTTCATAATGTAAAATGTTGTGGTAAAAAGACAGATAAGGGTTCTTTGTTTTGAGCGCCGCGGTAAAGCTCGAAAGGCGAAAGGGTTGCGCCTTATCTGCAATGAATACTTTAATGCCGTGGATAAGCGAAAGTCACAAAGTTACATATCGGTGTCGTGGCTGTAAGTATTTGAAACAGAGATAGGTACTGAATACCACAAAATGGCTCCGGCGAACCATGCAACCCACTTTCGAATATATAACGGATTATGGAAAGATACGCGTGGGTTTGCACGTATGATTTGAGCGTAAAGTGTAACGTTCGTATATGAGATCGTAGGCTGGTGTATTTTGAAAATTTGTTCACCTCGTATGTGCATGGTTGATGGATACATCCTGCACGCATAAGGATGTGAATAAAAATAACACGAGAAACCATTTTACCCTTATCTCAGAGTAAACGATTTATTGTTTACGATTTATATATTTATCATACATTTTTTCTTATATTTTTTAATATCGATGACAATACAAAAAATAGACAACACAAATAATACTGAATTTATAATTTTCGATAAACAGCACTCGTTGAATTACTGTCAATGGACAGTGATTGGTGTAAAATTTCCTTATTAACGTACAAGCAAGCTGCTATTTCTATTAAAATATGAATTTTTAAAGAATGTTTCAAAAAATAAAACCAAAAAACGAAATTATATGTAATAAATTTCTGTAAATTTCTCTGATCAAATGCTTATAGATATATATAAAAATTGTTTACCTGTTCTACCCAAAGATTCGTCGTCATGATTTGATTCTTCAAATTCTGAAAATAATAGAGAGTATAATTATCATGTATCAGATATATAATCGTAACATTATTAAACATGGATTTAGTTGTATGCAAAGGGCAATAATTGCATTTTTAATTTCTGTTAATAGATGAAAAATATCGAAATTTAATATGAAATTGAGACACGTATTAATTTTGTTTAATCGGAAAACTTTTCGTTTTTTCTCAAACAATTGTCAGTTAATCTCAAAAATAATCTACAGGTGAACATTTGCGAACTGTTTGGGAAATTATTTTAATTCCCGTTTTAGGTAAACTTCATTGAATTGTGTCTGTTTTGGTATTGCGAAACGTGTATATTCAATCAGATAAACTTTGATATTTGTGCTTGTAAAGAATCGGTGAACAACTTAACAACGAGCTGTGTTACTAATTACACAATAGATACAAAAGGTGAAACTGTGTGTCTAGTTGGTATTGAAAGTAAACACTCATTGACCTACCACGTCGATAAGTTGGGATAACTTGAGCTTGATCTTGACAGTTAAAGCGTCCGTAACGTTGACGACAGGTCGAACTAACTTGTTGTAATTCGAAAGCAGGTCGTCGTAGAGTCGCTTTGCATCTGGATTTCCTGAGCATCCTGCAACAATAGGAACACAAATGTCAACTCATTAGACAAATGTCTTTACAACGTTTTATTTTGCTTACATTTTTGATCCATGAAATGCGCATTTTCGAAATTTAAGCTTATCTTTAATAATGTATTTTGCTCGATAACATTTTTAGAGCGTCCTAAGATGCTAATTATCTTGACGGTGAAGATTCTTGAGTTAATGAGAAACATCTTTTTTTCAAATTGATAATTATGAACATTATTTGTTTGATACTTGTCTCAAAAAAGTCAGTTCAATTTTAAGATTTAAGTTATTAATGACAAAAAGTTTAAGTGAATTTGATGTTAGAATCAACACTGATTAGTTGCTTACATAGTCATTGATTCATAAATTAAATGCAATATTGATGTGAAAATGTTTTCGTACAAGTGTCAATATTAGGATATTGACATTTAATTCATTCATTTAATTTCAGATCTCATAAATTCCTGGGAAATAATTTGGAAAACATTATGGACTAGATTAAAAACCTTTTCGTATACATCACGGTGTAAACACAATAACGTGTTTGGGGGCTGAACTGGATTTGTAATACGATTCGTGCACTAGATTCTTTAAAACTGTTGTCGATTTTTTCCAGATTCTTGCCAGATTATTCAATCTTTTTAAAATGAAAAACAATTCGTTTGGACAATATTTTGGATCTTCTCCGAATCTATACTCATTATATCATTACCATAAACTCTGGAAAGTATTCAATTTATTTTCAAGAAATTTCATAAATAAGTGTTCAATTAGCATCTATCGATATTTGAGCCATTTTTATATTAAAACATTTTTTCAATATCAATATCGACTATCAGTAGTTTATTTATTATGAATTAATATCACGTTGTATATTATAGTTATAAAGTATTCAATACATTTATATCGTATTTAAACATACAAATAATGGTGTATTGACATTATATTAAACATTGAATCAGTATTAATAACTGACATAAAACAATTTGAGTAAATATTTATCTGTACATTTATTCGATACTGATTTAATGTTTTTGCAACATTCAATCTTTATTCAATCAATACAAATATTAATGATGAATCAATATTGTTTCGGAAATGTTGATTTTTACGTAAATAATGAAAACAATTTGGTACTGAAAATTTAAATTTAAATGGAAATAGAACGGCAGAACATTCAAAAGTATTATAACTTATAATATTTTTTTCCACATCGATGTAATTACTTTTATTACTTGACCTTACAAATATATTTTTATGGTTTGCTAATTCTTGGAATAATTATTTGTTAAATTTGTTATATTTAAATTAAAATATTATAAGTGAAAATCTATAAACCTGCCCCTAGAAACTACAATTAAAAATAAAAAATAATTACCTAAAATAATTTAACACTTATTTTTTACAATGACCAAAATCAGTAAGGTAAAATTTTAAATTTAATTATTCTATGACATCATGAGGAGATGAATATCGAAATAATTTTAATCATCTCAATTGGGATCTTAGTTAATTTCACAAAACTACCAAATGTACCTTTCAAAGTATATTATACAAATATTCACGAGAGATGAATATTTGTTTGAGGCGCAAACACAGCCTCTCTTGTTCGATGTCAAAAAGACAAACGTGATGAAACGATACGATTATTCAAAGGTAAATTACCCTTGTGAGAAACGACGTGCTTAATAATGCGAAGCATACATTTGCAGTGCGCCTTTGTTCCCACGGGACATTCGAAAGTTTGGTAAACGCGCGAGCAAGATCATTGTTCGACCAATTCCAGCGCACGAATAACGATCCGAATTATTACAATTGTGCTTATTTTCAGCACCGAGGAATTTATTCCGCTGTTATTTTAATCCCCGTCAACGACTAGCGAGTTCAGATTATTGATTCGTTAACTGAAATAGACTTAATATAAATTGAAATCATTTTCGGTATTTGCGTTGTTTTTCATTTTTCATTTTTGTAAACAACCTTAAAATTTTACTGTTTACTGAAATAATCAAATGTATAATAAATTTTATGGAATTATTTGCAATACAAAATTGACATAAACTCATTTTATAACAGTTCCTTCTAAATATTATTCTTATTGTTATTATTATTATTAGCGAGATTTGAAACTTATTGACAATTATAATTTTGTGGTCGAAAAGTATATGAACAATTTTCTACTGCACTTATTATTTATAGAAATTCAGTAAAAACTACAATAAAAATCTCAACGTTCGTGTAATGTTTACTTATAAGAGTACAACAAAATATTTATAAATTTAATAAAACATTATCCACAATATCAGTAAATTTATGTATTGTTTTAATTCTACTTGTATTAAATAAATTACAAACTTTATAACATAAATTTATGTAAATATTGAATTTGATATTTATTTTTATTTTATTTTAATTATATTTAAATAATAGCATTGAAAAATATTTTGGTAACGAATGCAGTATGTTAATGGATCAAAATTAAAATTATTTTAACAGAAAAAATAGGCTGGATGAAGGCCAAATATCTCTTGCTGGTTTAAATTCAAAATTATGCTTCTGCACAATTTTTTACAGTTCAAAGTGATATTTGCTTTAAGGTTTGATTAATTCCTATATTCACATTTAAATTTTGAATTTAATTAATGATAAATAATTGGTGTTATGCGGATTATCGGTTAATCTGTTTTATCTTCGAGAGGAATAATACAAACGCGATCGCGCACCGGTACAGGATTAATAGTATCTAACTGAAACATAAATTTAGCATTGATTCATTGTTCGTTTGACGTGTGTCGAAATTATAGTGCTTAGCATTGTTTGTACAATTATTATGCAAATCTTCCAGAGTACAGTGCGACCATATTTGGTGCAAAAGTTAGTAAAATATTAATTTTAATAACATTTATATCTTTAATCTTATTATACTAGTTTTCAATAATTAGTTTTTCATTTACAGCGTTACTGAGTGAGATGTAATTAATACTAAATCACCAAACAAATCATAAAATATATCATTAATTTATTATAAACGGAATTTTATTATTAAACAATAATTAATATGTCGTGTTTTATAAATTATTTATTCATGAATGAATTGAACATTAACCTTGTGCATAAAAAATAAAAGATAAATGAATTTTAAATGATTAATTTATGACAAAATTCAGATCCATAAATTTTACTTAGCTTTAATTCATTGTGTAAGGACTAGTCATGTATGAACTCTTCTTAAATGACGAAGATTTCGCTTTTGAGTATTAATTAATTTGTAGTGGAAATCAGTTAAGTCTGATTACGCATTAAGTTAAACTGAGTTAGAAGTTGGAATCTTTTGTCACAGTGAAATCGAATTAAAGTACCTTAGTTTTTATTCAATTTGACTGTCTAATCGATCGACTCAATTTAAGTCGCATGTAATTTAATTTTCTATTTAAGAATGACTTATAAGAAACTATAGAACTGATTAAGATTAAGTTTCATTAAATTGCATTGATAAACGGAGAAATGCAAAGTACTTTTCCATATTCTTGTCATAAATTAATTGAAATAACTCTGAATTGTCTGCTCTATTCATTAAAGACGGTAGATTTGTCGCATCATAACAATAAACAGTTGTGAAATACCTACCTGATGTAGCATGAATATTTTATATAATCAAAAATTTGAAAAACTGTAACTAGAATTACATCAATGTCATGTTCATATTATATGGTTTGATAGATTATTAGAAATATTTACAAAGATATAAAACTACTACAAATTTCAGTTATACAGATAATATTATCATAACTTTTGTACTACTATGATTTTTATTATTCAAAGACATACCTTGAAACATCTTCTGGTATTATTTATCAAAATATTTTAATAATTTTGTTGGTTTTTTCTACTAAAGAATCTCATTTTTATAAGTTCTTTTGGTAATTATAAAAATTTTATTGCGATGTTATATTTAATTCATTTAAATCTTGTTGATATAATAGTTGCATCTTTTCACATGCTTTACATGCAGACATTTTTTAATGATAAACATTTCTTAATTTATATATAAGTGATAATTTTTTCAATCTATACATTGTGATAAATTAAAGAATTAATAAACAATGAAAAACCTTAATTTATTTTATTGTAAAAATGGTTCTTATATAGGTTTCGTTTGAAGACGCTGTTGTAAGTATTTAACTCTGATGATAATTGAAGTACTGATAATGAGCTCGTCGAGAGACAGAAGTGTTGAAAGTAATTATCTTTATCGGGTGGTTTTCGAATCGATACCGACATCAGCCGGTTTGTCTTCCTCGTTTCTTCGAGGATACTACGAGAAATTTAGCATGTCCCTCCCTTCCTTGGATCACTCTTGTGGTGTTTTCATTCCATTTGTTCATAATGAATTGTCTGTTTGCGCCACGCAGAGGAAACTGTCTACGAATCGTTCCGACGAACATTACCGACAACAGAAAATTGCAAACGCGCACAAAACAAGCTCTGTTTTAACACAAAGGAAATGTGTTGTGGCGCAATCAGAATATGTGACGTTATATTAACTAAAATTTGTATTTGGAAATTATAGAGATCGAAATATATCATCAAGAATAAACAAAAATCCTATCAATTAAATCATTGCCATTGCTCATGATATGCTAATGAATGTATTAATAGATCATCATTTTCTAATTTACAAAACTAAAATTGAAATCAGATAAAAATAGAATGCAGATATAGTAAAACAAATATACATTCAACAGATATTTTATTATATTTTGTAAATTTTGTTAAATAATAGAAGTTCTAATATTACCGATAGATTTAAAAGTGCAGTAGATAAAGTAGCAGAATTTCAATCATATATATGTATAATTCTTTGCATTATACATTAATTAATTATTAGTAAAATTATTTAAATTATTGTAGTATATTGGTAACTGACTTTTTTACTAACATTGAACTACATTATTATTTTATTACAAATAGTTGAATGCCATACAGATAGTGCAGTTTAATTTTATTATATGAAATTAGGTAATGCTTAAATTAAGAATTATAAGTTTTAATATAACAATTTTGTAAATGTTATGTTTTGTAACCAAATAGTACTAATAATAATTCTGGTACATCGTAATTATTTGATATTTGTATTTACGATATTCCAGTCTTGTAATGTTAAAGAAAAAATTTCATTTTTATTTTGATAGATAAATGCACATTTTCATATAAAATAAATAATTCATCTGAATAGTTTTGAAATCAATCATTTTATCAGGGTTTATTTCAACCAAAGTTGGTATATTTTATAGATATCCGTTAAAACTAAAACAACTTATTATATATTTTTATTAAATATTCAACAAGCTAATGAAAAACCTTCAATTTGTGTTTGTTAAATCTCTATACTTTTATAGAGCATAACTAGCTCGATAAATTTTAGTAAATATTTTCAGAGGAATTTAATATATTATGCATAGAATTAATGGTAAATAAAATAAGTTGATTTAAGTTAAAAATGAAAATAATAAATTATTTAGTTTTATAATAACATATAATTAGCTTTAATTTTACAGACAAAAAAATTTCACATCAAGATGTGAAATTGATATCATTTATAAATAATTAGTTCATTATTAATTTTGATTACTAAGCTGAAGCAAGTACCTGCTTATGTTTGTCAAGGGTTTAGCGAATAGATGAATTAAGAATAAAGAAAATGAATAGATATAAAAAGACAAAGGTCGCAAGAAGCTCTGAACACAAAGGCCAGCAAAATTAATGACGAAAACGAGAATATTACGACAGGCAAATTTCAATAGAGAGGGATAGGAGAGGCGAAAGAGCAAAGGAGAGAAAAAAAAAGTACACGTATTACAGTTTTCATAGTTAGTAACATAACTTATTAAAATAATGATAATTAACGTAATTGCGTAGCAGTATTTTTCATACATTTCAGAAAAGGATTAAACGCTATTAAAATTATTATAAAATGATTGATTTTTTATTGAATGCATGATAACCTTTAGCATAACAACTTCGTTTTTTATTTTCCTTGCTGTATCATCAACGTAACTTTCTAAAATAAAGTAGTTTTTTGTTTTACAAATTAATATTATTACACTTTGCTCAACAGTGAAAAACATAACTGAATTTCATATATCCCTTGCAGGTATGTATGCATCACAATGCACTATTATCTGCTATGTCCTGTTCTCCAATTTCTGGAATTTCTGAAATTCCTCCTAATTGGTGTATATGGGTAGTACTTGGCAGTATTTCATATGCAATGTTGTAATAATTTTGCAAGTATGATTTTTTCTATAGAATTGAATAAAAATGAAAAATTTCTTTGTTTTTATGCAAAACGTGTCTAATAGATCAGATTTTATTAAGGGAATAGATTTGGGAAGAATTTTAATATTATAATTTTCCTAGCTCATTTAGTTTTGTATTTATAAGAAGGCATGCCAAAATTTATATTCAAATGTATTTCGCAATTTTTTAAGAATTTATGAAGATATTATAGTTTCTTTATTCATTCAAAACATCTGTTATAATATTTAGTTTTCCTTTTCCAACATTTACTTTCTTCTAGATGAAATTTAGTATTGTGGAAGAAGTAAAAATTCTTATGTTAGAGTGCTTGGTCAAGGATTAATTTTAAGTCCTTGATATATAATGTGAGCCTTATGATACTTAGAATAGAACCCTGATAAGTATCGCATTTTTCTTTGTATTCGTCAAACATTACTCTATTTGCATCTCGATAAATGAGTTTAAATTTTAACATGTTTTCTTTAGATCCATACAGAAGTGTTTTAATATTAATTTACTTGAATTAATAATTTGGAAATATTGCGATAATTTATAGGAATCGTATCACAAATTATGTTAGAAATAATTGAGGTAATATAAAATACACAATACATTCCTATTAGTTCTATTACGTAAATTATAAATATAAAATATGTTTATATAAACATAGCACACATAATCAACAACAAATTACACAACTTTAATATGAGTATTATCAATTCAATTTAAGTTAAATTATGCGATAGCTAAATGTAAAAATAATAGGAAAAAATGAATTGAAACTTAATTTATAATGAATCTGGCATTGGTAAAACAATATAAATTACAAAAATTAAAAAGTTGAACATCAAAGCGTTTTAACCAGACATACCATTAATGATAATTATAAATATCAAAATAATTTATAGACAAATAATTTTAAACAAAAGATTAACAACTGAAACGTCTTATATAAAGTATTATAAATAGTACTTAAATACGTAAATTGACACTGAAAAACTATATAACATTTATCCTACAATATTATGTAAAAAAAGAAATTTTACGTGAGTGTTGAATTTTGGCGAGACTTGATAATTTTTAATAATTTTACGAATACGTTTATCATATTTAATGAATCTTTGAAATGTTAATGAAACTTGAATGTGTACTATTTAACATCACTGATAAAACTTGAATGAAGTAATTTAATTTGTTATAATTCATGACTTAAAATATTTTTATGATCATTTAAAATAATATTAATGTTGTGGGCTTGATAATAATTTAACAATTAACACGTATTGGAATTGAAAATTTGTATAATATATTATAAAACATATGCTAGTAATATCATACCACTACATTATTAATGTCTGAAGCTTTTAGAAAAAATCATCAATCACACATTTTTTCTTACCCTCAAAAAATTCTGTCTGAAGAATAGAAAATGACTATCGTAAATGTAAATCTACGATTAGTAATTTAATATTCTTTAACAATTCAATTTTTTTAATATACATAAATCTGTATAAATTGATGTCTTTTATACCGTTTTTTCGACGAGGGCTTCGACAAGTTTTGCCGTACTATACTAATTCGTCAGCTTTCGGAATTTTGCTTTTTCAGTTGTAGTATTATTAAAGTTATTTTAATCTTATTTATTTAACTGAAATTATGTTATCCGTGTAAATAATTGCTTTCTATTGAATTTATAACTACTTGTTATGTGAACATTAAATTTGTTACGGATATGTGATAAATGTTTCGCATAATTAATGGTTATATTAATTTATTAGTGCTGCTGAATAAGATATATTTGTTTTCTATTAATTTCGAATGTTAAAATTGTTATATTCATTTTTCATTTTATTCTGTTATTTATTTCTCTTAAATGAATGAATGAATGATCATTATTTTATTACATTTATAAAAATATTCTTACGTTATTTATATTTACGTTTTTATTACTTTTATTTATTTTTCTAGTAATGTGTCTTATTTTGTCTTTCATGCAGTATTTTTATAATGAAAGAACAATAATGTTTATTATAAATTTTTTCTCAGTATATACAAATACTGAGAATATACTATATATAATTGTAGTTATATTAATAAACATTCATTTTATAATATTTTAATGTATATATCTATTATACGACACTTTTTACTACAAAAATAAACACGTAAAATTAAACTTAAGTAACATTGAGTTTTTTGCTTTCATGTAATGTGTGCATTGTAAATATGTAATACATTATTATTATTATTATTATTATTATTATTATTATTATTATTATTATTATTATTATTATTATTATTATTGTTATTATTATTATTATTATACTTATTAATTATAAGTGTACGATGCATTTGTAGAAAAAGACTTCGGAAGAGAGAGAGAGAGAGAGAGAGAGATTGTTTAAAGGCTTTTGAAAATCATGAACATGTTTATGGCTTATCTTATTTCCCTGACCATCTCTCCTCGTTTCTTTTCTTTTGAATGAGCAATATAATGCGAAATGTATGTCGAGATGCGATGTAAACGTTACGAGTTGTAACTTTTATTAAAAGTCTATGTTTGGAGTTAAAACACGCTGTTAAGGCTGATTGAAAAGTGCAAAGTTGGACGCGGGTGAAACAGCATTTAAAGTGGATTTGTGGAGTCGAAAATTTACTTGTGTCGAGATTCAGACCGAGTTAGTGTGAGATACCACTTAGATGGGTTACGCAGATATATACTATCTACTATAATTCACACTAGATTCATGTTGGAATTGCTCTTCGAGTGTTTTAATCAGGATGCGAGTAAACATACAAAATTTGGATTCAATCGAAATAACATGTACATTTGTACAAGACCTGAATAAAATTTTTAATCTAAACTTAATTTTCAGTTTAATTATATTAATTCAAGCAATAAAGAATCGACATGTTTATGTTTCTTTATCACACCTGAATTGCAATTACTTTTATTGTACAATGAGAAGTGCAGTAGTTTTTGAGAAAAAAAATGACATCGCTATCCACTGAAGGCGATAAGCAATTTTAATTCTTACGAAATATTGATTTAAATAAAAAAATTTACAAAGTAAAATCAATAATATATTTATGAATAAATGAAAATTATTAATAAAATTAAAACAATCATTATTTATTGTATTCATATAGTATTTTTCCATTGATTATTAATCATCATTTACAAAGAATTTGCAAAGAAGTTTATAATTTAAATGGATGTTGATTATTTTTGTCAAGTTCCAAATCATCGTCTAACTTCTCTAAGACGATAATTTATTCTGGATTGAAAATATACAATGTTTCTTCAATCTTCTCACTGGTATTATACAAATAAAATCGAGTCGAGTTTTAATAGACAATAAAAGAACAGTTTATAAAAAGAAACAGTAAGCTACCCGGAAAGTTGATTCATATCATTTTTTTTAAATAACAAATTGATAATTAATGGAAAGTTCAGTGCAAAGTGCTTTATGACTAAAAATTACTTATTTAAAATGAACAAGTTACAATTAATATGCAAATAAATATTGAATGATTGCTGATTATTATTTAATTAATATAATAATTAATTATATTATATATTTATATTTTACTTTTATTTCTGTTTCAAATCATATATTTATCTTCAAGGTCTGTATGTTTAAATTCGATTAATTATAAAACTATTAAAAGTCAGAAACAATGTAACAAATGTCTG
>JABFOX010002338.1:0-11555 GCA_022817665.1 Axea sp. ZL-2020 | reverse complement strand
CCCCACGACAACGACACCGCTGGGAGGAAACGAACACCCAGGATCCGCCATTCCCAAACAGGCAAGTACAATCGTTCTGTCTATTGTATGAAGACCAGCTAGATCACATCTCGCTCAGTTCCGCCGCCCGGTATTTGGTGTACTTAATGCCGAACGCCTTGGTTGTTTTGCTTCCCTTGCCCATTTCCGGACCGTCTCGTAGTGGAAAAAAAAATGTACCGGCATCAGACCACACTTATCCGCGCCTGATCGCCCGTTCATTCTCTTTGGCCGTTTCGGGTAAAACGACCTGGCGCTTAAACCCGACCCGCGCATCCCTGTCCCGACTGAGTAATTGACGCCCGCGTCGCGTAAATCCGCACCTGCGCCGCGTTACAGAACAAATAAATAACTTAAATTTGTTATTTTGTTCTCCCAGCTTTATATGAAACCCACACACACCCACGTGTGTGCACGCTCACATCAAATTCGTAATCTCAATAACAGACACATAATTTTTATTCAACAAAAAATATTGTACAAATTGTTTATATAAAAAAATTAATTAATTACCTTTCTATGATCTGATTTAGGCGGCATCATATCACACCTCTGTCCTTCAACAGAATTTTGCTGTTGAATAGGAGTATGCGACGACTGTGGCGACTGATACGGTGAAACATTACTCTGTGGAAATGGCGCAGGTGGCAGCACTTGTCTTCCTGACCGCTCGCGTTTTTCAGAGTTCACCTTGTTGGGGTGAGATTGTGACTGTTGCTGTGCAGCAAAGGTCACTTGTGTCATAGATGATGCCACTTGGGCCGTAATTTGCGGTGGTTGTTGCGACTGTGGCATTACTGTATACAAAACTTGTATGAAAAAATGTATCCGAAGAATTGCAGAAAACTAACTTAAATTGAAGGAACCAAAGTCGGGGTCGTCCAAAAACGCGAAGCGATGTAGAAACAAAGAAAAGAAGGACCAAAAAAAAAAACAAAACGAATAGATAACTCAAAGAAATTGAAGAAAGGGACACAGCAAGCGTGATGAATAGGCGTCAGTGCGTTAAATCAATGCGAATTACCGGACACTTCGACGCTTGGTGGAGGTTGGGTCGTGGATGGCGGTGTGAAAGGAGGGTTGTTGTAAGACATGACTATTCCGGTTGGCGACATCCCCATGTTGAGCGCAACCGGATGCTGAACGGGTGGATGAACCGAGGCCATCGCCACAGGAATGTTTGTCGATTGGGGAACGTTTACGTTTACATTAGACGACGCTTGATTAAAAACATTCTTACTCGTAGCGGGATTCGGCGAAGGGGGTGGTGGGGTTGAGCGCATGATTTTGCCACCACTTGCACTCTGCTTCCTCTTGTTCGGATGTACATATTTCCCTTCAGTCGTTGATGGTCGTACCTGCAAAAAAAAACTGGTTTATTATTAACTGTACATTTACAAGATTATATTTATATATTAAATTAAATAATCAGTACGAGAAAGAAATGTCAATCTTAGTCTAGAGTTTATTAGTTTTGCAACGATTTTTATTTTCCGTATATAAAAATATATAAGGAAAAATATCTGCTAAGGTTGCACAAAATTGCCTGAATTTCAATATACAAAACATGTTTTTCGTGGCACCATTCCTTACGAATCAACTTCATTATTACTGTGGTATACTTGGTTACAATTTAAAACTTAGAATATAATATATAAAATAAAGTGAAAATAAATTTACAATTACATTATGTGATTTTCTTATTTATACATTGTGATTTTTTTATTTTTTTTATTTTTTTATATTATTTTCGTTCCTTGTCATAGTTTTGTTCATTATATTTTTAATCTATTTTCATCAATTGATACTTTTTTAATCTTTATTTGACGTGTTAACTTTAATTTCAAAACCATTTAACTTTTATTTACATACTATTTATTTATAATCAAATATATTTACTTTAAAAAAATATATACAAAAGTAATTACACAGGGAATAATCCTTTTACAAGAATATGTAGTGTTATAAACACACAAGAAATTTATATTTCTTTTCATGAAATAATGTGATATGGGAATAATTAACACTAATATAATTCAGTACGATTGCAATTAAATTATATTGATTATTATTACTTTGTACTATTATATTATATTAATAATTATTGTGTACATTATATATTGAACAATAAATCCATCTATTATAAATAAATAAACATATTAAAATCATAAATAGAATAATTAATCGTATCCTTTTTTTGAAAAAGTTGCAGTAGTTAATAATTAAAATTGAAGAATTATATTGATAAAATATCATTTTTTTAAATCAATTATCTTTTTTTTTGTATTTTAATCATGTTATTCATTTTTTTTACCACATGACATATATTATTGTAAAATTATTTTGATTTTTAGTTGTGCACATTTAAAAAAAATATTTGTTAATGTTTTAACTCATAATATTATTTAACATATAATTAACTCATAGTTTAATTATTTGTTCATTGTAAATAAATTCTAAAAAAAATAAACTATGTTTTTCGTACTTTTATAAACCATTTTCTTTTTGGTGTATAATGTATTATTATTGTACCTTAGAAATAGTTTAATAATAATCTTTTCAAAATTTTGAGAATAAATTGAATTATAATATTTTGTTTACAAATAAGAGATTTAAAGTATTATAAATCTAAAAAATGAATCCTTTAGTTTTAACTAAAAGTATGTTATTTATCAAATTATTATTTATATATTATTCCTCTCCCTTACCAAGAACATAAATCCCTACGTTGTGATCTGTTAAAAAAATTAGATGTACGATATCCTGAATATCTAAAATATCTTTAATATGTAGAAATTATACTTTGCCTCATGTACATTACAATCATAGCAAATATTTTGGTGTTACAAAGTTTTATACGAATGTATTATTTTGAGCAAAATCTATAAATATAACAACATTGTTGTGCATAATTACATTTTTAAATTTATTTCAAGTTAATGAAATTAATATTATAGAATCAGTTTATTAGATTTAATATTCAATAACTGTATGATTATTGTTTGTGAAGCTTCAGATCAAACATACAAAATTTAATTATAAACTTAAGATTTTAATTATTAAAAATATTTCAGTTCACAAAAAATACAAACATAATTTTACCAAATTATACAACCAATTTGTTTTATGGAGACATTAATGTAAAATATTATCTAGAAGGAATTACATTAATTACTATGGTATTATTGAAAAGTCTATTAATTCTAATATTAAATAATTTTGAAAATATTTTGATTTTTACAAAAGTAACATTGGTCACAAAACACAAAAATTTATTCTTTTGAGTAAAACAATATAAATAAACTTATAATCGAAATTTTATATATTATATGTTTAACTTCATTATATATATTGTAATTTTAATTAGTAATACCTTTTGAAATATTAATCAGTTATACATAAAATTCTTAGATTAGACAAAATCTTTCCAAACTTATTAAAAAAAAATGTTAAAGCACTAACTCAGCATTATATCCCATATATTAAAAAATTTACTTGTACATCAATTTATAAATCTGGTGACCAATATATAAAACTTAATTATAAACCTAAATCTATACTAAATACTATTCTGAAACAATTTCAGATATGAATTGCATAATAATTACAATTAAAATAAAATAAATTTAATAAAGTCTATAATAATTTCATATTTATCTTATATATACAGATCTATATTTATTCAATTAAATGTAATAAATAAATACTGATTTTAATTTAATGACATTTACAATATATTTCGACTTTTATAAGAAATGTTAACACAATAGATAGTATCTATATGGATTTTAATAAGGTGTTTGACTAAGTTAACCATGTTGAGTGTATGTAAGAACAATAATAAAATAAAGTCTTTTGAAATTGTAAAGATCTATCTTTAACCAGTTTAACAACTATTTTTCAGCAAATTAAACATTTAAAATATAAAAAATTTATATCAAATAAAATGTCCTATTAGATGTTCCACAACAGTTATGTATTAGGCCATTATTATATAATTTATTTATTAATAACATTAATCTTTACTTGAAAATTGTTCAATTTTTTTATTTAATTTAAATATATGGATATGATGCCCAAAAAATGCAAATTAATAGTTTAATAATGAAATATCATTACACCAGCTATCAATATATTGCAATTTAAATATAAAATATATAATTATATGAATGTCTCAAACAGTTAACGGTCATGTTAATAATAGCTATAATACATTTATTCATATTTAAATATATTTGTTTAGATAATTTCAGTAAAATAAAAATAAAATAAAAAAAAAAACAAACAAACAAAAAAACATTAATTTTTTATTTGTCAACAATACTGAACATTCTTAATGGAGGATTATTTTCAATATAGTCTGATGTGCATTTCAATGAAATAACTTTATCATATTTATTCAATTGGAACTTTAAAATTCAATTATTTAAAAAATTGTTATCAATATCACTGTTATATAGTTCACAACAAATTTAAATTCGTTGGATTATCGTATAAATTTAAAAGATGACAAGTTCAGTACTGAAGAGATGTAATAGTAAACTTAATGTATAAAAAGATTGACAATATTAATTCTAATACTAATTACTCTAAAAAATTTATATTGCGCTGTAACTAAATTCCAATTTTTCTGTTGTATGAATTAAGACCATATGTTAGTACCATACATCAAAATATATCGAACTAAAGTTATATATAAAATTTTTAATATTTGAGGACAGTAAACATTTTTGCACATTCTTCTAATTAACTCTGAGTACCTTTGTTAACAAATTTATCTACACGAAACTTAAAAATCATCCTAGATTCAATAATGATATCCAAATCTCTAATAAATTTAACATTTTTCAATTCGATGTTATTCAGTGAATATAATTGACTTCAGACTACACAGATCTCAAAAAGATGATTGATTTACGTTTTTGTATCTGAAATTATTTTTCACCTACTAACTGTATATCTTATCAAAGCAATTGTGAATATCTTGTGAGTACTGTATAGCTTTTTCATCAGTTAAAACATCAGTTAAAAGTACAACTTTACATTCTGTATGTAAATAACATTAGAAATAAAAATATTAAAAAGTAACGCTACATGTGATCTCTGAGGTATTTTAGATAAGATGTCTATTTTTTCTGACATTGATATAAAGTACACCACCAACAAAATTATGATCAAATCATTTGAACAGCTGACTATATTTTATGATTTAACGAATTAAATATCTTAGGAAAATTGGTATAAGTATTATGAATACTATTACATAATTTTTTGTTAAGAGTTTTATTTTATCGGTTATTATTATTTAAAATATTTTTGAAGCTGTACTTAATGCTGATAGAGGTTTATAAATTAGAAATAATTTTTTTTTGTATTCAGTTTTATATATTAGTGTAATAAAAGTTCATCTTCAATATTAACGAAAATTGTCTTTATTTAGTGAATAATTAAACATTTTATGTAGAATATTAGTCAATGTAAAATTACATTATTTAATTATAATTGGTGAATTTACATTAATTAATTTTTGTTTAACAACAACAACAACAACAATCATACATATGGAAATTCACCCTGATCAAAAATTCTTTTGAATACCTAATTTATTTATGTAATTTAAAATACTACTTAATATATTTTAGTCTTACCAATAAGATTTGTTCTATGCTGAATTACATCATAATGATAAATTGAATTTACATTTGAATATTTATAAGTTCTAACATAATTTGTAAAAAATGCATTATCCTTATAATTCGTAAGAATATGAGAATTGAACAACATCCTATTTGGAAGACCACTTGTAAATCTATTTTTCAAAATAGAAAAATATTTATGTTATAATTTATAATATTTTTTACTACGTGAAATAATGCATTTCATAATTTCTATTATGCTTTACTTAAAAGGAAAAGAGAAGCATGAAATAATCATATTTGCAGATTGTTTTATAGAAGTATCAATTGAATAACTATAAGATTGAAAATGCATAATTGCAATACATATGTTTAAATCTTATAAAAAAAGAAACAAAAAAATAGTACTTCAAGCATAATATAGAAATTTTCCTAATAATGCAATATCATTTCTTTTGATGAGCTAAATACTGAATATTGCAGGTGATAATCTTATTATATTTGTGATATATTAAGAAACAATCAGTACACGTGCAAATAAAATTTATGGACAAAAATGCTTGAGAAACTTTAAGATCAAAAAATAACTAAACATATAGTATAAGTTACATAAATAAATAAAGTAATTATTTTTACTCTGTAGCAATCCTAATCATTACATTATTTTTCTATTATTTGATTTTTTTTACACCTCTAACACTATAATTATATAATTAGTATTTTTATGTTTGATTGTTTTTTTACTTTGATTTTGTATAAAAGTAACACTATTTTTAATAATTCCTGTGTATTATGTAGCTGGTAACTTTTTTGAAAATATATATTTGTTAAAAGTTTCCAGTTGAAAACAGATATACTGATTTTGCAAAACCACTTCGGTTTGATAAGTTAGTGCTATATTGAAAATATAAAATTTAATTTTAAAAAATGGAATTACTTATATTTTTCTAGAACTAAAAACATAAACATATATTTATAAATATAATACAAATGGAGAACCTCTGAAATGTATAATCTATGTTAGAGATCTGGGAGTAATATTTGATTCCAAAATGAATTTTTAACAGATATAGATAAATGCTTTAATAAGGTTAATCAAGCAATAGGTCTTATTAGGAGAACTATTAAATACTTTCATTCATTAAATAATTTAAAGGTACTATACTTATTATTAGTTAGACCAATTTTGATGGATAGATCATTGATTTAGTCACCCTAGATACAATAGCAAAAAAAAATAATTAGAATTAACACAACTCAATATTTTCAGAATTACTCCTAATTTAAATGTATGTGATCCATTTATTGAACACTATAACATTTATATCTTGTATTTAATAAAATTTTCATCTTTTAAATTAATACATAAATATGAAGTAATTAAGTATATTTTTAAACCGT
Organism: Axea sp. ZL-2020; assembly: GCA_022817665.1. Lineage (NCBI taxonomy): Eukaryota > Metazoa > Arthropoda > Insecta > Hymenoptera > Scelionidae > Axea > Axea sp. ZL-2020. The sequence continues at coordinate 4,479 of JABFOX010002338.1, read as the reverse complement.
GTAAAAGAAATACATGCTAACCCTCATCTATTAAATCAGGTAAATATCAGTTTCTGGTAGGCTTTAGAAATAACACAGAATGATATTGATAATATTAATACATATTGATAAGTGCAAAAAATGTTTTATTCTTTTTATATTTTATGTTATATTGTTTCCTTATGCAAAAAATTAGATAGACTATATTGATATCAATATAAAATAAATTAATACTATGTTTTCTTTTGAATTATAGATATGAACACAATAATTAAATTACAGTTAAAAATATTTATTTGTTAACTTTAATTCAATTATAAATATATAATTTGTATAATAAAATATTGAAATGATAAATAAATACAATTTTCTTTTATATTTGCAAGTAGTTAAGTATTCGCTTGTCTTATCTATATTTTCTCACTAATATCTAACCAAAATATTTTTGATAATAGATTACAAAGTGTAAATAATAATTAATTTATTATATATATATTTGATTAATTTGTGCAATTATATAGAATCACAATAATAAGTAATTAAAAACAAAAATAACTCGCTACAATAAATGTTCCTTTATATTTTAGGTTTTTATATCAACTTTATTATACTTATGTGATTTATATATAAAACCGCGAAAAACTAACATCAAGATTAAAGCCACTTTAATATATTGAATTTATTCAGTTTCGTGGGTTTATCAGTTTAAAAAAGTCCTAAATTTTCTAAATATCTGTTACAGGAATTTCAACAATTCTACATCCCCAATGACAAATGAAAACTTACAACAGCTGCAAATCGTTCTTCATCATCACCATTTTCTAATTCGAGCCTTGCTTTGTGATGCGGGTGAGATTCAATTTCGCTTGCAATTTCTGCAGCTTTGAGTTCCTGCTCTTTATAATCCTTTGTGTCTTTACGTTGAAGCGGACATGTATATCCAATGAGCGACGGTTCAAATGTGGAATGGATGCCGTATGTTTGCTCATTTTTACGAAACATTTCATCTACATCCCATCCGTTCTGGAAGGACATATTGTTTTATTTTCAGTTAACAAAAAATTAATGATTTTTTATGATAAATTTTCAGTATTTTTTTCAACAATAAAATTTTTGCAATCAGTTCATAGAATGATTTCGGATTAGAAAAACTAAGCCTAATTAGACTAGTCGAAGTCCATTGGACTTATTTCTTAAAATAATGTTCAACATTTTGGTTCAAAGGTTTTATTTAAATATAATTTTATCAATCTTTTTAACACAAAAGTTGATTAATTATGTAGAAAGACACAAATAGCAGAATAAAAAAAAAAAAAAAAAAAAAAAAAAAAAAAAAAAAAATAAAACATAAAATAAAAAAAAAGAAACAAAAATGGATTCTTCCCTGTTAATTTTTATATATAAAATATATTATGAAAATATAATGTTGTTTTATATATATTAATAAATTAATAAAAAATGCTTCTTCTGCAATGAATTACAAATATCTCTAAAATTCATAATTTCTGTGCTATAATTCAAATATGCATTAATATAATTAAAAAATTATATTACTAGTTATAAGGACCATTCGTGTAATAAAAATTTTTGAAGAAATTAATATTTTTGTAAAAAGAAATTATTTAAATAAACTTATTTTTGGTTCCTAGTAGGCAGTAATATACTTTTTTAAATTGGTAATAATAAATGGAACTTATTGTGCATCACAAAATCATCATTAATATATATTAATATAAAAAAGATCATTCCCAAAAATAGGATGAAACGATTCTTTCCCACAAAAGGTTCGTTTCAATCCCATCTTATAACATTCAGAAGCTACTGATATATGTGCGATTAAGACAACACTATACCCAACCTTACTGATGATTTGAATTGCGAAAAAAATGCTATCTCTCTCTTAATTAATATATATTTATTTTGAATTTTGTTTGCACTTTAATTTTACATAATTACTGAAATATTATTGACAGAAGAGGTATCATAAACTTTTAAAAAATTCTATCGTTAATTAGTGAAATACAGATGGTGTATTAAATACTTCACCTGTCTATGAATTTTATCGGGATGTGGAAAAGTGAGTTTGTATATACTATATACAGTCACCACCAAAATAATGACAGAATTGACAGTTTCATGAATAGATATTCCATCTAAAATTGGTGTGTCGACAAATTTGTATCTGATTCTGCAATTAGTAAGATTAACATCAAGACTTTGTTCGACCAATTCCAAAATGTCGTGTGAAATTCGCCAGTAAATAAATCTGTTGCGAGTGAAATGTTTGGAACTGTCATTGTAGGCATAGCCACCAGCCCTTTCTGGTACTTTTATATCTTGTAAAGTGCTCTGACTTCCACCTAAAAAATAACTAGACTGTAATATTAAATGCAATAAAAATACATTTATCAAATGTAATAACAAATAAACATTTGAAATAAATTCAATTAATTCGTGTTTAAATATGATAAAAAAGAGACAATAACATAATAAATGAATAATTTCTTAACACACGTAAAAAAGAATTTTATAAAATAGTTATGAAGTGTTAAATTTTTCTTTCGATTTTGTTCATTCATTTGTATTTTTATTTATTTATAAATGACAATTTCTAAAAAATATAAAAATTTTAAAGAATTAAATCGTCCTTTTTCTTCTCTTTGATTTGCTTATATTTTTATTTATTTATAAATTCTAAAGTATTTGTACAATTCAACAAATTCTAAAGAATTAAAATTTTCTTCTTCTTCTATTTGATTTATTTGTATGTTTATTTATTCATACGTTACAAATTATGAGGAATTAAATTTGTCTTTTTTTTGTTTGTTTTTATTTATTTACACATTAAACATTCTAAACAATTCAAACTCTCTTTTTCTTCTGTTTTATTTGTTTATCTTTTTGCTTATTTAATTATAAATAACTAAAATATACTTTTTTTCCATTTGTTTATATTTTTATTTATTCATAAATTACAAGTCATTTCTTTTTCTTTGTTTGATTTACTTATGAATAACAGATTTCAACAAATTAATTTGTTTATCTTAATTTTGTTTTTGCTCATCTATTTTTACTTTGTGATAAACAAATAAATGAAAATACAAATAAGAAACAAAACGAACTGATAAGCGAACTTCAAACGAATTGCCGCCATTTTCGGCCAATCAAAACAACTTTACGGACTTAAACTAACCTACAATTTTAAAGCGTGAAAAAAATCACACCAACAGCATGCGCATTCGTAACCGAAAAACAAAAATTATTATTGATTATGAAAAGTACTGTGTTTCCAGTAAAACAGTCACGTGCCAAAACCGAGGAATGATTCGAATAACTGTTAACAGCGTCGACGTATTGGTAAATAATTGAACTATCGCAATAATTTTACAGAACAGACATACCGGTGTTTAGTGTAATTTCTTTCCATTTTTCAGGCAGAGTTTGATCGGGGACGACTTCTCGATAACCAAATGGGAATTCCTTCATGTTATTAACTGTCACTTCTCCACTGAAGACGATCACTCTTATAAAATAAGTCACTTAAAAACAAAACAACTAGCTTAAAGAATTAAAAGTATTCAACAATATAATGCAAAGTCAATGGCGGGTTAACGTAAATTCCTTTAAAATGTTACCAACAGGAGCGCTCTTGTTAAGTGTGCGTTCATTGGATAAATAGTTTTAAGGCTGGCCAACTTTAAAGATTAATTACATAGCATTGTTTACCTACGTAAAATAGATCATAAAGGTTGATCCATCGTTATTTGTTTTATGCGTTATTGTAAATTTAAAATAACATTTAATTAATACAAATAATATTTAGGAATAGAATGTGATTGCAGTGGATACATAGATTGGTACGTCTTGTTATAATACTGTTATAAAGTTTAGTACTACATTGCAGTGAAGAAATAGGTTGGTATGTCTTGTTACTAAATAGGGAAATCAGTATTGCCGACTCGGTGGAACTAAAAGTGAATGAAAATCCACACAGAGCGAAAGCTCTCATTCGTGCTTCGATTTCGTTTGGATTTCGTTTCAATTTCGTTGTGTTGATTTCTGCTTTACATGGATTTCGCTTGAGTTGGTTCGAATTTCGTTAGCGTAGTTTTACTAAATTTTTGTTACTAAAAGTGTAAATGGTGCCGACAAATTTAAATGAAATGGAAATGTATGACAAATTCTATGTGAGAAGACGACAAAAAATTCGTAACTTACTGAATACGCCCATGTATTTGATTAAAACCATGTATCACGGATGCTTTCACGGAGCTAGTATTTTCTTAAATATAAATTGTATCACGCAATATATTCTTCCGAACTGGTCAAAGAGGAATTCCCTAAGTATGGAAGAATCTATTCAATATAAATATTTTAACTTTTTGTCAAATATGAAATATTTATTTCGAAAACTACGATTTTTTTGTTGTTTGCTCACACAGAAGTTGTAGTTAGCAAAATATATCCGTATATTGGATAAAAGGTTTAAATATTTAAATT
>JABFOX010002337.1:0-11556 GCA_022817665.1 Axea sp. ZL-2020 | reverse complement strand
TAATATGATGAAATACATTAAAATGGGTTTACACAAATTTTTGTCGTGGGACTTTTTAGCAGGTGTTGTAAAAGGAAAATATCAACAAATGGATCATTCACGGTTCGTTAATTTAAATTCCAACTCATTTATTTCATACTAATATTTTCTGCATCTAAATCTAAAATTCTGACTAAATCTAAAATTATAATTATTGAAAACTAAGTATTTTTCAGCTTTTTTTATTTGCAAAAAAATGCACCACAGAATGAAACCATTAAATACTTCACTGAATTATTTAAAAATTTCCTTGATCTTGAAAGAGCTGACGTAGATGTTTGTTCGTTAAACAATTTGGAAAGCAAATTTATTTCCAGTGCATTGTTTCGAGAAAGATGTGGAATTGAGATATTTTATTATTTGGAAAGCAAATTCTATTTAAATGACTCAGATTATGAGGAGACTCTGACAGATATCTGGTTTTGTCCATTTCTCGAGGACGGGATTAAAAAATTTGGATTTCAGCAAGTTTTCATGTATGAGAAAAATGGACTAAATGGTGACATCTCAGGAATAAATAATTGGCTTTTTTATAAACACGAAGAAAAATTGAAAAGATTGCAGTTTGTTAATGTTATAAGACAACAAAAATTGGATCGGGTAAATAAAGTAACTCGAGAGCAAGTTGATTAATTCAAAAGACGTGTATTCTAACGATATAGATAATAATAATATGAAATAAATTAACTTTGGAATTATAAACGTGATACATTCTCTTAGAAGGAAGACGGACAGGATTGTAAACTCAAAAATGATATAATTTCAAAATAAACATGTTTATTAGATATATTTTGCAAATAAAACGTTAAATTTTTTAAATCGGTGTTCAAAACAGCCATCTAAACAAATAAAAGAATATTTTCAGCTAATTAACGCTTATTTCAATTGAAAAGAAAGTGTAAATGAGTGCAGACCATACAAAGGGTTAACAATGTAATTTCTTGTTCACAGAATTTTTGTGTTATTTATAATTTTTCTTATAATCTTAATAACTAATAATATTTTACCATTTATTTAACAAGCCGCTCTAGCTCTTTTAATTACAATTAAATTAAAATATAGACATTAATTACAAAGACACTAAATATCATTAAATCCGTGACATTAATCATTTTTCTTCCTCTTCTAACAAAAGTAAAATATTCTTTCTAGCAATTCTTTCTTTATCAAAAAGTTAAATGATTACATTGATAAATTTTAATTTAATATATTAACAATAAAAATTAAAAAACCAGTCATTCCTTAATTATTTACATTAAATATATATGCATAAATGATCCACAACCGTAATGAATCAAGATTTATGCTGCATAATGCTCTTAATTCTTTACCTCGACTAACGTTCTATTATTTATCTTAAAAATAGGAACTTTATTAAAGAAAATAAAACTAAAATTTAAAAGCATTGCAACGAAATTTTATTTTCGCTTCCTTCGGTTTCGTTTCCATGTCGCTTCGGTTTTGTTTCAGTTTCGCTTTAATTTAATTTCCATTTAGTTTAAATGTTATTTAAATTTCCTTTCAGAGCTGTTTTAATTTGATTAAAATATTAAATTAATTTGATGTTAATTTCAAATTTCAAATTTAAATTAGAAGCAAACGAAACTTAAGCGAAACTGAAACAAAATTGAAACGAAGTGGAAATGAAATTTGAACAAAACTTAACATGAACAAAACCTAGTTATGAAAACTATTATTCTGGGAGGAATTGTCGGACTTTTGTCTCACAATATGACGTACCCTTACAGGGCGATAAACATAATATTTACCTTAAATCTTCATTAAATGTAGAATTGTTGTAATATAAGCACTCATTAGGTAATGTATTGGAAAATAAACAATCTATGAAAAAACACGTGACATCTCGCGTCTTTATTTTTCAAATAAGACTTTTAATCAGTGATGCAAACCAATATGTTTTTAGGGATTTTCGACGAAAATTGTAATTTTTAACAATTGTAACCATAAAAATGTAAACATTATAAGAACTAGATAAACCAAAATATTAAGCTGAGAATTAATTTAAAAAATTGATATTACATTTATATTTACTGTAATTTTATAACAAAAAATAATAATTCACAAAAATAGCATACATTAGAGATCATGAACCTGAGATAAAAAAAATGTAATACATTATTTTAATGAATAAAACAACTATACATTTGTTAAATAATATATAATTGTTTTATAAAGCGTAATTGATGATATAATGGCATATAAGTGAGTCATATTATATAAAATTGTAAAAAAATTACATCATTTCGATTATCGTTTCTCAATCGAAATCAAACTTTTATTCGAGAAATCTAAAATCGAGATTACGAAATTATACTTCTAGTTATGTGTGGATATATTATTTTTAAATGTTTAATTGGTTTATTATTTTACAGAAAGGTGTAATTGTGGAAGCAAATTTAAAATTTCCGAATGGAATAATAATGAATAACACCATGATGATTGGAACATCACCAGCTTTCGAATTTGCTATTTATACTTTTTGCTTTTTCCTTCGACCAGACAAACCTTGTAAAGTGTCCTTAACTAAAAATGTGGAAATCTTAGTAAAAACAATTAATCATAATAACAAGACACTAATTCATTCAGTACAGTTGACATTTTAATTTATCATAATAGTAAATATCGCTATAGTTAAGTTTCTTTCAAAAATATTTGATTACAAAATTTAATTTAGTTTAATTAATGTTTGAAAAACGCAAATATGTAAATTTTAAGTGTGATTTAAACAACTTTTCTTCATTTTATTTCATTTTTATTTTTTGTTGATACATTTTAATATTATAAAAGCATTGTTATAGCTTTATTTTTATTTTAACTGATTGCAGTTGAGTTGAAATGTATATATACAAAACTTTAAAATAACAAAACAATGTAATGTATTGTACTGTACAATTTTATTATAAATAAATAGATTTTAATGACTCGCGTAGTTGCATATATTTTCATGTTTACTAATTCCCTATATTTTTTTATGTATTGTTAAGAAAGCTTTCAAGGTGAAATTTTATTGCGAATTTAAAACGTAATTTGTAATTTAAAAAGAATTCATTATATTGTTTTTAGTTTGCAATACAAAATTTTGAGTAGCGAGGTTTGTAAGTGAAAGTTTAATAATACAAAATTCGATTTATTTGTGTAAGATATTAAACTTCATATGATGGATAAATCATTTGTTTATAGGCTATTAAAAATGTCTGGGAAGATAAGCAATTTGCTTATTACCTTTTTAATTAAAAAGATGCTCATTTATTTATCTATTATAAAAATATAAAAAGTCGGACATATTAATTAATAGTCTATTCATTTAAAATATTTCGTTAAATTGATATAAATGTTATAGATATCCATTGCGTTTAATATGGAATTAAATACATAAATATCTTAAAATTTAAAGAACGATATAATCAAAATTAATGTAAATATTTATATATTATAATGTATTTTTGCTTAAGTCAAATACATGGATGAGATAAAGAAACGCAAATTAGATTCTGCCGAGGGAGTAGAGGAGAAACTTAAACATGATAACCAAATTAAGCCATTGGAAAATAATAATTTGTTTGAAAATATTTATAAAATGAATGACAAATTGGTTAATTTTACTGCGTTTCCAGAAATTGCTGTTCTTGATAAGGTAAGATACAAAACTATATTGTTGCATTGCACATTTAAAATGTATGTTTCTATAATCATTTGCTTATTTATTATATACCACGGGAATAAATCATGTCGGATAAAATTACAAAAACTTGCAAGACTTACAGATGCTCAATTAACATAATTAAATTCTAATGTATTTAATATTATGAGTATTTATGTATTTGTTCAAAAAACATGCTTTTATGTTAAACAAATCTAAATTATAGGAATGTGTAATTTCATATTGTTGTTGCTAAATTTGTAATTATTGATAGTAAATATATCATTGTGTGTAAATAATCTGATGAAAAATAAAGCATTTAATAATCTAATGGTTCTCAACATTGTAACTTAAACAAAAATGTATACAAATACATAATTTCATGCATAATAATAGTAAAGACAAGAACAAAACAGAATTATTACATATTTAAGCCACTAAAGACAACAACAACAATATTACATATTTATTTGTATTTAAATATATTTGTCTAAAATATTTTCAAACATCAATTGTATTCAAATATATGCAAATTAAATTTCATATTTATCAGTAATTTATTATATTTTGTTTATTTGTTTTAATATTTTAATATAACATATATATTTAATTTAATAAATAAATTAATTAATTTCATATATTAATTATTTTTAGGCTGATGATGATAAATTTAAGCTTCAAGCAGCTGAAGAAAAACATCTTATCAATTTGCAAAGTATCAAAGAACATAAAAAATATATTGATAAACAGAAACAGAAAATTGAACATCTGAAGGAACGATTAAAAAATTATGAGTTAAATAACGAAGAAAAAGCAAATAAGTAATTTAAACTATTTTAATAATTTTATCAACATTTCATATATCTACTACAAGATCTCAAGTAAAATATTTAAAAATTCCATTTAAATTTAGCAAATAATTTTATTTGTAGTTTAACTCACCACACTTTGTGATTTTTTTACTTTCTATTACTTGCATAAAATTTTAGTAATTCAAAAAGAAATAAAAAAATTTTAACATATTTTAAAGATTTATAATAATTGTTTAAATTTTCTGTGTCATTATAAAATATATAAGATTCTGGATAATTGCAGTTTTGTTAATACCAAAATTTACCCTACTTTACATTAAAATGTGTTTGATTTTATATTTGATATATAATATACACAGATTTTAAGACTTTTTAATTTTATCGAGCTGCTAATTATAATATTTTAAAACTTATTTAATTAAATTCATTTAATTGTTAGATTAAATATTACTTTATAAGTATAATAATTTTGCAGGTTGTATAAACAATATATAGGTGAATTTTTTACTTTTATCAACTTCACCTCTACCTATGTAAATATATTATTCCGTTTAATATTATATTTTTAATTGTAATAATTTATTTTTCAGTTTCACAGAAGTTAGTAAATATCATAAAACGTTACAGAAACGAATCACTGATATAAAAAATCAGTTAAATAGTGTTAGACAGTCAGTAGATGATTTAAAAAAATCTTATTACAAAATCAAATTTAAAACAAAATTTGAAATTAAACAAGGTAAAATAGAATTTTTTCCTTAAACGTTGAGAAATTATTTCTTTAATGTAATATAAATTACATGTAAGTTATTTATCTTACATATAATTTTTAATAAAATACAGTTTTAAATATTCACAGGATTGATAAACATATTTTAACAGTGTATTTAAGAATACATTTAAAGTATCTTGTGTTATTAGAATTTCACATAAATTTTTAATAAATTTTAAATACAAAATTATAAAACTAAATATTATTTTTATTTATAGTTGAAGAAATGAATGAATTTATTAAAACACTGCAGAATAAGAATAATGAATTGGAAGAAGAATTAAGAAGACAATCTAATAAAAAAAATTCTGTACTTAAAGTTTATGAACAAAAGTAGGAAATAATAATTAATGTATGCTTAATAAATTCTTTCATAGTTTATTAAACATTTATTTTATTTTTGTAGAATACATTCTGTGGAATTGAAAATATCAAATTTAAAGAAACTTATAGATGATGTGAATGATACATACAAGAAGGAGAGAGAAGTAACAAACTTTAACATATAAAGAATTTGTTTTGTAATTATATTATTTATGTATCTAATTTGAAACATCCACATTAAATTGTTTTAGGCAAAACTTGAATTTGAACATAATTTGTCTCAAGAGAATTCAATATACCAAAATCTAGTTTTACAAAAAAACAACAAATTAAAAGAAGTTGAAAATATGAAAGAAAAATTAGAAAATGATTTGAAATGCAAAACTAAACAATTAAATATTTTAAACTCAGAAGTAAGATTAGATAATTTTGTTAATATTCTATTTTAATTTATATAATAATAAATCATTAAGTATTATTATTTATAAGTGAAAAATGGTTGTTTTTTTAGACTAAACAACTTTCTACTGATTTAATGCACTTACATAAAACAATCACAGAAAATAATGAAAAAATAAATTCGTTAAATAAAATAATAATTGAGAAGGATCAAAAGGTACATTTTATATATTGAAATTGATAATTTAAGAATAAAGTTTCGAATTTAAATTAAATAAAATATAATATTTAGTTACAGGATAGGAATACTGAGTTTACAAAATTGCAACACAATTTTAATGTAAAAGATGAAGAATTACAATCAATGCAAAGCAGATTAGTTATTAGTGAAACAAAGGTATTTCTTGTAAATTTATTTTTATATTATAATACGATAAAAAAATTAATGTTTAAAATTTTACTACATTGTCTGTTGAAATGATTATTGTTAAATGAGATAGAATTTGTATTAAACAGTGTAATAAAAATCACTAAATTTTATAATAGCTATATATTAACAAATATTATATAACATAGAAACACATTTTTTGGTTGTATTAATAATCTTATTTCATTATACTTGTTTCTCCGGGTATTTAAATGTATTAAATTTAGTTCGTATTTATTCACTGATTTAATTATTTATAGGTTATTAAATTGACTGAAGATTTATCCAAAATAATGGAAAATAATGTTGAAAATCGTAATAAAATTGAAGAGTTGGAAGATATTTTAATGTTAAAAAATGAAGAGGTAATTAGTCGTTATAAAATTGAGTGGAATTTATTTTTCGTTACAAGGTATAATTTATTTTATAATTTTTCAGTTTGAAAAGTTGTCACAAGAAATAAAAAATCAACGTAACATACAAAATGAAAATTTGGTACAAATACAAAAATTAGAAAAAGACATACAGCAGTTCGAAATAAATAAGGAAAAAATTTTTATAGAATTGAATAATGAAAAGCAATTACAAAATTCAATAAATAAGCAATTAGAACAATTTGTATATAAAATACAGCAACTTGAATTAGAAGTGAAGCAGAAAGAAACGGTAAATATTACACAATAAATAATCTAACAAACGAAAATGTTTTAAAAATTATCAAGTTCACAAAACAGTATTCAAATCTTTTAAGTCATCGGTTATTTTAAAAATATTCTCAATAAATATTTCTTACAAAATATTAATTACTTTAAAATTATTTTAATTAAACAATGATTTAATGATCATTTATGTATTTAATATTATGTATAATATATCTACAATTTTGAAAAATACTGTTTAAGTTTGAAATTACACATTTTCAAATTTTATTGATATTTTTAGCTTTTAAAATCATTTATTTTAAATTCATTTCTAAAATTTATGTTTTAGTTTTTCTTTAAATTTACGTTAAATATTTTATTAATGCTAAAAAATCTATTGAAAAACATTGTTTTAATAATAAATGAATTGTTGAAACAAACCTTGAAGCATTCAGTATGAATTTTATTATGTAATAAAAATATGTAGAATATTATTTTATGTAACAAGTTGTTTTTTATCAAAAGTTAATTTTCATTTTATTTGATATTATAAATTCAAATTTAATTTTGTTTGCAGGAAAATTTAAATTTAATTGCAGAAAAAGAAACATGCACAACAGAACAAAAAAATAAACTTGAAAAATTGCTAGTGGAAGTGGAAAACTTAAAAAAAAATGTGGAGGATAATAATGCTTTGGTAAAAGTATTGACAAATGATCGAAATAACTTGAAAACTGAAAATAGAAATTTAAATAATAAATGCAATGAGATTGAAGAGAAATTGCGATTAGCAGAGGAGACGTATGAAGGTATGCGGGAACGTTTAGATAGTTCTAATGAAATACACAAGAAATTGCAAAATGAACTGAACAATAAGAAAAAAGAATTGAAAAGTTTGCGTTGTAATAAAATTAATATGGAAGATTCTGTATTGCTTTTTCATCTTAAATACAATGAAAGAGTAAATAAGTTGAAAGAAGAGGCCCAAAATTTAAGGGAGGAAAATGAAAAATTGGACGCTCTAGGATTAGTTAACGAAATAGAAAATATCAGGAAGAAGTTGAAAAATAAGGAAGATGATATAGAACATCTAAAAAAAAGAACATTATTGATTTCTGCATCAAACGTTACTGTTTGCACAGTTGAAAAAGGACTGAAGGAAGTAAAGAAGAAACTGACATGTGCAAATGATTCTTTGATGAAAAAGAACGCAACTCTGCAAAAATCACAAAACGAATTGGCGAAAGTTGAAAAAAAGTTGAATGATACTAAACTTAAAGCTGATGGTCTTAAAAAAGAAGCAGAAAATTTGAAGAAACAGTGTGATATACTGGAGGAAAAGATATTCAAGAAGAGCACTAGTAATATAGCATTAAAAAATGAAATAAGAGAAATAAAGAAAGAAAGTATCATTCAAAGGCATAGAAGTTTTATGATGGTACAGATATTCTCGTTTAAATTAAAAAATATTTTTATATCGAAAAATTGATTTCTGGATTTTTTTTCATTTATTTTTAGGATGCTCAGCAGTATATGGATGGTATTAAGACAAATTCTCAAGAATTAGTAAATGATATTAGCAATAATAGTCTAAATGTAAATTTATTTAATTATTTTAAAACTATTATTCACAGTTTGTGAATTATTGTAAATAAAAGTTATATTAAATATTGTTTCATATTTTTAGACTTTAATAAATTCACGGATTTTAATGCCAAATTCTTCTAAACTTTCTCAGCAAAATGAAGACGTGACTTCAAATGTTCATAATAAAAGTGTAATATTTTAAATTGTATATATATTGTATTCTATTACCAAATCATGTATAATTTAATTAATTTTATTTAAATATTGATGTTTAGTTTAGTTTGTTGAATGAAGAAAAAAAAGAAATGTATGAAACAAATTTTATTGATGAAATAAAAGAACAAAATAAGGAAAATGATAATGTAATTATTTTTATTCTAGAAGTAGATGCAATTATAAATGGAGTCTTTTTTATTTATTAAATTTACGTACATATTTTTATAGGTTTTAACTTTACTCGATGAAGTAGTTAATATTTCAAAGAAAACAGATTTACAAACAGATACAGATAAAAATGATAAACAAATTGTAAATGAAAAACCAGATAATGAAAATTGGGTAATTAAAAAATTGTATATTTATATTGTAAAATTGTAAAATTAATTTATTGATTGTATATTATACATACATTTTTTATTTTAGAATTATTTATCTTGTGAAGAAAAATTTGATTTATTACTCAGTCAAGAATCTCCTGTCAAAAAGTCTCAAGAAAATTTGAGTCAAAAGATAAAAACAGAAAATGAACATGGGTTGGAAAATGTTAAAACATATTTCAAACTGAATAAACGTAAATATATGAATTAAAGTTTAAATCAAGATTAAACGTTTATTTATAGAAATCCATTAAAGGTTCGCATTAAAAATAATAATCATTATTTTGTTTTATTTTAATAATTTATTGTTCAATAAAATGTTCATTAAATCTTATAACATTAAATATTTAAAATTTCACATTTTTAGAAACTATTACAAACTGTAGGTCACTTAGTGATTTTTTGGTGAACATGTAATACAAACTTTTATATAATTTCAAAATATTTATATCGTTTTATGTAATAAAATTAATAAAATATTTTATTGTCTCGTTAAGAAGTTATTAAAAATATTTATTTAACAATAACAGTATTTGATATTCGAAGTTTATTTTGATTCAGTGGCAATGAGATTTTTTATTTAATCTCTACAGTCTTGAAATGTAGTGTTGAAGCCATTATCCATCCGCGTTATATACATTTTTCTAGACTATCAAGTTTTTGTTCTGAAATCTTGATTATTTTTGGTTTGAAAAATTTGCCTGCAAAATATAAAAAAATATTTTTGTTAATTATAAAATTACAATTATAAATAATTAATAACTAATTTTACACAGACATGTAGAAAAGATATGTTTAATTTGTTTGAAATAGTGTGTTAGCTCTATTTAATATTTTATTTTACCAAATTTAAGTAATGCACACAGTATACAAATTGTACAAATAATTATAAAAATATAGTATAAAAAATTAAATTGTGAAATTGTAAAATAGAGTTGCATAATTAACATTGCAAATATTTGTATTGTTGTACAGCAATAAAATTAAATATAAATCAAATAATAAAAACATAATATGTCATTAACAAGCAGTTCAAAAATAATGAAAGAAAACGTAAGAAAAATTATTTTTAAACATAAATCATAACGGATGTAACAGAAGAGTAATGATATATTACTTTTCTGAGAGTAATACAATATAAGGACAAACCAAGTTTGAAACGATCACTGAGTGCCATATTATAAATAGTATCTGTTTTGTCAGTGTCAGTTTGTGGATATAATGCATACTATTTCATATTATTAGAACATGTATAAAATATTTCAAAAATACATCTTTTGTACAAGTATTGTTTTCTATCAAAAAATTTAACTTTGAATTTTTTAATGATTTTTTAAATATTATTTTTATGGTCATTAATTCTTAATTTTAATATTCTTTTACTTTGTCTAATATAATAGGAATCATGGTAATTATATTGAATTTTATAAACTACTTTATACAAGTAATCTTATTTTGAATTATCTTTCTTTTTTTTAATACAATTAATTTTTTGGTTTATAGATTGATTTAATGTTGAATATATAAAGAATATAAATAAGGATTTTTTTTTTAAATAATGGGTAGTATAGATCATCATAATAAGTATGTTAAAGTCTGATGAATATCACTGGTGTGTAATTGGATATTACAGTTATATTATTTTATTTTGTAAAATATGTGATTTTATATGACAGTAAAATGACTATATTTATAAGGTTAAATTTTTATAGTTTTTTTGTACAAGGGCTGACATGGAATAAATTAATGGAATAGCGAAATGTTTTCAAAATTAATTATAAAAAATAATATTTTTATTAGTAATCACAATAATATCAAAGAAATTAATATTTGAAACCTTTTAGATTTTACGAGTTAGGCAAATTCTGTTGTGATAAATATTAAAATGAGATTAGAGCTATATTAAAAAATTATCTGTCTAAAGAGATTGTTATATAATGTGTATAGATTTGAAAATTGCTAATAAATGTTTTATTAGCAATTTTTATTTATATTTAATTAAGAATATCAGGAAAAAATATGCAATTTAGGTTTAATGTCATTTATATTTATGTCAACAAATTGAATATAACTTTTCTAAATACTCACTTTAGATTGATTTAATTTTAAAAATTGATTTTCATAAATTTTAAAAACTAAATTTTATTCTTAAAAATAAGTTAATTATTATTAAATAGCATATTATTCATTTAAAACAACTCAATTTAAATTATAATTATGTATTTAATATTAATAACATAATTTTATCAAATTTAATATTTAAAGTAAATGATATCTTTCAAAAATAATATAGTATTT
>JABFOX010002336.1:0-11558 GCA_022817665.1 Axea sp. ZL-2020 | reverse complement strand
CAGAACAGGTTTAACTGAAATGGTAAAATTTCAAAATTTCTATTTATATTGCATGCACTCTGTTAGTTAATATCTCTTTATTTGTAGAATGTTTTGCTGAATTTCATTTCTCGTCATAAACATAGTTGCATTCATTATTAATGTGAAATTCAATGATTCTTTTGCTTTTAGTTGGAGTACCGGATGCCACTGGAATTAATTAAAGAGCGAACATTGGAATCTACTATTTAGAATCACGACACACTACAGGGGAATGAGTTTCTCGGTGGCATTCGATTGCCGTTGGCTCGACTTGATTTGACCAATGAAACGGTCGAGTGGTTTCCATTAGGTTAATATTTGTAAATAACTGTGTATACATAATGGAAAAGGAAAAAACGAAGAAGAAACAAAAAAATGCTGGTGTTGATATCTTTTATGTGTAGCGCACGATTTCATGAAATAATTCATGTCATTTATCTTGTGATTTGATCTATTTATTCATTTTATGTGAACATTATTGCACAAAAATTTTTCTTACATATATTTATTTTAAAATATACAGTGGTAAACATTTTTTATTCGTCAAGTAACTATTAATGTAGTTTTGGTGATTTTTTTCTACACTAAATTGTTATTATCAAATGAAAATTGTAAATAATGATCTAATTCCAAACGATTGGTGATATATTAGTCTTTTTAGATACTTGTATGCATGAAGCATATCTATGTAATTGAATTGCATAAACAATTGTATTCATTTTATAATGTAATGAACTGAAAAATAATTGATATTGTTAGTTATCATTTTATTATAAACATTTTTCTATGCAAAGTAATTTATAATGTTTATAAATTCGTATAGATGAATTTATTCATTTATGCGAACATTAAAAGTATTAAACGGGATTTGTTTCAAAAACCAAATAATTGTGGTGAATGTAATCCTTGTCGCAATGCATTAATTTAATGTTTCGAGATCAATTGCATATTACTAAATATTATGTAATATTTACGTAATATCAAAAGATCTTGTTAATTGAAATCTAAGTGTTGAATTATGAAGCGCGATAACATTTTGATACACTTTTGTATGTAATCGCGTTAGAGATATCAGTGAATTTAATACTGCGAGGTATTTTATCAATTTTCTACGTGATTGAATACTGATATTTCACTCTAAAAGTCGCGAGATTAAATTTTATAATGGAATTATGAGATGCTACGATTGTTAATATATAAGTATATGATTAGCGTAGAATTATACTTTATTGTCAAACAAGTGTTTTAAGTGTAAGCTTTGTCACTGACATTATGATATTAAAGATATACACAATATATATATTTTTAACTATTGTTTTTTATTGTCAAAAATCATGTTTACATAAGTTAGCATTAATTTGTCTATGGAACGTGTACAAAATATTATTTAATTTTACTATTAATACATATTTTGTGTTATAAAATGTTTATATTTATTAAACGAAGTATAAAATATGATTAAATTATTTTTAAAATATACATAGATTTTTTTTAATAATATATAATATTAAATGCATGAAAAATATTAATGATTACCATAAAAGTGTATAAAAAATATAATATATATTTTACAAATGTAAACTATCACATTATTAATCAATGTCATGATATTAATAATAAACATAATGATAGCACAGAATTATTTGCTATCGATTAAAGAAGAAATTTCGAGCCATATTCCATTTTCACTTGCTGTAACAAGGCTACGTTTACTGAATTTAATTGGAACGGTTGATTTTTTACACAGATTCATTTGGTGTTTTCTTAAGAAAGAAATTATTCCCACTTTTGTTAACAAGAGCGCAAATCTTGAACCTAAAAAATTAAAAGATTTTATTAAAATAATAATTAAAAAAAAACACTCCAATCATCTATTACAAAGTTATTAACCAAAGGGACAATAAGAATACTAAATATTATAATGTTATGTATAAAAAGCTTTAGATAAGCTATAACATTTGCTAATTCGGATTAAATTTTTTATAATTAACATTTTGAAATTCATTATATTTATATTTCGTTTGATTATATGAAGATGGATTGCCAAATTTAAATAATACGAATTTTTTTAATTATAGTATTTTTGTCCTTATAACATCATTAAATGTACATTAAATAAAGTACAACATTGCTATGTTTTATAAGGATATTTTGAAATATTTACATTGATCATTTGTGTATCATTTCCAAAGAAAAAATCAATTAAATTGCAATTAGTATTACATTTATCATCAGAAATACTGTACGTCATATTTGATTCAAATACACATACTGAATTAGTAAGAGCTTTACTAACAAGAAACACAAATACAATTTACGCAATTATCATGACATGTTTGCCTAACCAGGTTCCGATTTAGCTGGTAATGTGTTTTGTTAATCATGATAACACATCGTCTTTGTGTAATAACCACATTGTAATTGCGTTCGTACGGACTTTTATTCCATACAAACCTTTAAAATCACCCAATCCAATTATTAAGTAAATTATCAAAAGTACCGACTCTAATGAACAGGTTGAGTGATCGTTTTAATTTAACATTCCAAAAGTGTTCCAACGTTTATTAATTTTGCACGTTATTCAAATCAAGATTGTTTTCTTTTTGTTTTCAAATGTTGGTCGTCTTGTATGAAAAAGCAAATAATTCATTTTTATTTTTAAACAGATAAATTCGCCTCTGGATTAGCACCTAATAAAATATCACAAAATATTGTCACTTTAACAATTATTTGGCGACGGTCCAGAGTGGAAATTTGGTGACTCCGACAAAAGAACGCCAGAGATTGCTGTTCCCTTGGGACGTCCTTTTGCAAGCTCTGCTGTCTTAACGCGGTTCGAAAATTGTTTTACCGTATTAGTGCTTTTTCCATCATTTTTGCTTGTTATTTCTCTAACTCGGCCAATCGCCCCTATATTTACCGATGCAGTTACGAGGTCCCTCGCCGAACGGGAGGTACGTGTACGGGTGTCTCGCTCGCTTATTTTCATCGGTAAATCTTTCGGGCTTGAATGCTTCTGGCTCAGGATAGTAATCTGGATCGTGATGGATGCCATAAATTGGGATGACCACCCTCATACCTGCCGGTAGCTCCACTTTGCTGTCTGGTATTCGATAGGAGTATTCGCATCTCCTCGAAAGAAATGGTGCGGATGGGTATTTTCTCAGCGTCTCTATATCGAAAGGTATTAATATCGCGCTGCATTATTCTGAATATGAAAAATTCTCGACAAATGAATATGTTATTTATGGAGGCGGTCGGAATACTAACGAAGAGGAGGATTGGACTTGGAATTGGCGTACGGACAAGTATCGGAGCTTGAAATTTCATTTACCCAAAACAACCAGGTCGAGGAATTTCATTTCTTGGATGGCATCGTACGTCAATTTTCCGCGGTTCCTTTCAATCGCGTCATTAATATCGTGTCTCGTGACGAGCTGAATGTCTGGATTCTTTGCCAATTCGTGCAGGCAAAACGCGATCGTATTTGAGGACGTCTCGAATCCGGCTACGAAGAAGACGAACGCTTGAGCAGCTATTATGTCGTCGTTGATTTCTGTAAATGCCATTTCAATTCATTAAATTAACATTCGACATGCTTTTCTGTTTTGGTTCCAAAAGTAATCTTTTACGGAATATCCAACGTACTTTGTTCGTTAATAAATTGCTTTGATCAATTTTATATTTCATTAGATTTAATTTATTATATTAAATTCAACTCGACTTTTTTTTCAATGGAATTATTCATAGAGATTATTGTAAACCGAACACATTTAATATTCCATTTGATTGGTAAATATAAATTAAATGCTGAAACGTATTTGTACTCTAGATAATCAATTTGTGTGCACCGATTTCTTTGGCTACTTGACACTCTTTGTCATCAACGTGATTAGTCTCTAAAAATCCCTTTTCTTTTAATTCAATTAACAGGTCTATGAAATCGTGTCTTTTAATTCCATTATCTTCCCTTTGACGAATTATTTGAGAAACGATGTCTTGGAAGAATTTTGCAACTTCTGGATCAATTACTTGGACTTTCAGGAACCTGAGAATGAATGAAATTGATTAGATTATTCTTGATGTTTATTTTTAATACGATAATTAGTCTTAATTTATCAATTTAATTAATAATAACGATCTATAACAGTTGAAATATAAACGCGTCGTTATTGCAAATTGTCAAAGATATTTGAATAATGCAAGTAATTATTATTACTGTTCTCATAAAATTTTATTTTATACTCCAATTTGCCAAATTACGTTATGAACGTTAATTATGGGCACTAAAAATTTTGTTTGTGATAATTTGGCATCTAGCTGCACCATCGAGGACTATGGGATTGTTTATTCAACCTTTTTTTATGTAAATTTATTACGCGAAGTGTTCAAAAATTACTTTCAAGCAATTAAATCTACTAAATTTGTGCTCAACAAACTTGAATGAGTATTTTACAAGATATAGGCTAAACTAATGAAATTAATTGTTCGTGAGTAAATTTTGGTTTAATTTATCAAACTTTCAAGTGGAAGTTAGGACGAGCATTTTGGATTGCTATAATCAGAATTATATGATGAATTAAATATTACAGAAAACATATTTAATTAATTGCTTCTAAAATTTATTCACAAACGTAAGCGTTGTTAAATAATTAATTATTTGAAAAACAACGTTATTATAATACGCAAAGAGATCAACTATTACATTCACCTTCCAGAAATAATCATTTATTTTTAATAATTAAAGTCTGATTGATTACAAATCATCTTATCGTGGGTTATTAAACAGTACTTATTAGACAATAATCTAATAATAAGATTAATTAATGAGCAAATAATTAGCATGAATTAGTAGAATAATAAGTAATTAAACTGAAGAATGAAAAAATTCATAATAATTAAAGAACAGTCACTGAAAAGTAATCGATAGAAAATCAGGAATAAACTTTTCAAACCGTAGCATCTATTTCAATACCAATCGAAATCATAATGAGGCATTCAGAACCAAAAGGATGCAAATGCAGTTTTTCATAAAAAATTCTTTGTATATTATTACATGTTATTTACTTAATCTATATTAAAATGTAGAAATGGATGCAATAACTGCAACGGTTCTTTGAATTTATAAAAGCGGCTTTCAATATCACTTCATATGTGTGATTCATACGTATGCTTTTTGGTTTTGGTTTCTCATTTATATATTGCTGTTGAAATAACATTTGAAATGATTTTTTAAGAAATCTCAATTAAATGGTTGGGTTTTGGTTGATAAAAATGAATTTTTTTCTTTAAATTATGAATGTTAACGAATTTCTGTAATTTTGAATTATATAAATATGAGTTTTACATAAATACGCATATTTTTTCCACAGAGTTGTTTACGTTTTTGTAATTGAAAGGTTTCGGTTTTTAAAACATACATTAAAGAAGGGATACGAGATTTTGTATATTAAGTTCAAAGTAATTCATTTTTAAAGCACAGGAAGACTATATTTTAAAAGGCTTTTAAAAACTTTAAGTTTTTAAACAATTAAATGCAAATGTTTTATTTACTGAATAAATTGACTGCTATATTTTATAAAATAGAAACTTTCAATTTCTCAACACTATGAAAGCTTAAATTTAGGAGTAAAGTAGGTTGTGTCCTTTTCATGAAATAATTCTCTGAAATCAATAATAAATTCTAAAGTTCAACCCGTGAAAATTATTAAAAAAGTACTATATTTGTTAAAATATATATACAAATTTTTATTATTTTGAAAGAAGTAAATGTCAAAAAAATTGTTTTTGACATTTTCAGATGATTGAATATTTTAAATAAATAAAATGAATTACATAGCAGTTCGCTTTCTGTTCTATTATATTACCATTTTTTACATTTTTTACACTTCTGATTGTATGGATTTTATTTGTGTCTTTACAATATTTTAAAAAATAAATACTTATATTCATATATAGTAATGATCAATTTAAATATCGAAAATATTAAAAGCATGTGTGATGCTTGTATTTTCGAATATTTTTATATTAATTTTTAATAAAGAAATAATTCAGTTTTACTGTAAATAGCTTTTCCATGACTGTCCGATATAAGAGATTCAATGAAAATTATTGCTTTCTATTTATGAATATTATTGAAATGATTCGATTTTGAACTAAAAAGATCTGTACGCATCCCAAGTCGGAAGCAGAACTTCAGTTTCCTAATTTCCCGTCGTTAACTGTTAAACTAAGCGTTGCGTAGTAAATATGTAATCTTTATTAATTAAAAGCAATTTTGTAAAAGTTAATCGTTCAAATTATTAAACTGTAATTAAGTAAAAATGAATTTAAATGAATGTATTTAATACATCTTGCAAATTTTAATAACTGTATTCGTTGTGAATCACCATTGATTTTTGTTCAGCAATTGCATCTGTTTTCAATTACATGAAAAAATGTAGTTTTTTGTAAAATCTTTTGCCAACAAGGTTCCTTTGAGTCAATAAGTTTACTGAAAAAAAATAAAAATAAAAAAAGAAAACAAAAAAGAAAAAAAACGTAAAAGAAGAGCCATTATCATTCTCAGAGCCAACGCAATCTCTTCATCCAATACCAACTACATTCCATTTATTTATACACAATTCGAATCCGAAGGTATCATCTTCGTTCTCATTGTTTGAAACAACGCAAAATCAATAATTCTTTACTTGTACAATCTTGGCATGGCAGATCTGAGCATTCGCCACAGAGCCGCCTTGTAACTGGGCTTGGAGAGCTTCCTGGCGGCTTTTCTGAACTCCGAATCTTGATCAGTGAGTGCATTGATCTGTATGCCGAAGGCGCAGCTACCGATTACGTCCATCGTAAAGTTAGCAGCCAGCTCACGAACCTCGACGATAGTCGGATCGCCTGATACGACTTCGGCTATCAGTCCCTGAATTTTCTCCGAACATTCGACCAACAGATAAAACATCTTTTTGAGTTTGACAGGCGAGAAGGTTGGTGTAAGCTTTGAGCGCAGTCCCTTCCAGACCTTGCCCTCTAGGTTGAAAAGGTGTCCTGATAGTGGGTCCTTCGGATTCACGGTGATGGCGCGGTTCATGAAACAGGGAAAATCTTTCACGCAGATACTTTTTATCAGGTTTGGATCACGAAGAAACAGCACTGGAGAACGCACGCGGAATGTGCCAAAGAAGCGCTCATTTTTGAACCAATTATACATGACTCTGCAACCATTTGGTTGAGCTTCCTTAAAGAGGAGCAATGGCCCGAAATTGCCGAAAATAATTGTCGGTTTCTTGTACGGTACTCCATGTTTTTGCCAAAAATCGAAAGTTGCAGTGAAGTAGTAATATACGACACTCAGTAAAACCACGAAGATCGTAAGGCAGTAATAAAGATCCAGCATTTTTTTTCTTTGTTTGGTAATTTACACACTGCAAAAATATTTTAAAGGATTTATTAATTCATTGATTTATTTTTGACGGAAAAAAATAAGTCTTTATTAAAAATAAATTTTATATTCAAATATGTTTTATGTGAAGATTTTTTTATTACAAAGTTTAAAAGTAACGATTTTTTTTATTGAAAAATCTTTATTAAAAAATATTCGTTACGTTTTCTGAAATTGATCCTTTTATAACACATAACTTAATATATTATTATTTTAAAACATTATTTATGGTAATTGCGATAATATAAACTGATTATTTCGGTCGCTTCATTTATTAAACTTGATCAATTTCATTAGATCATTATTAATCTTTATATATTCACTATAAATTTGTTGAATTGATTATATTTTAAGTGTGGAATATGTTAAACGAATGCTTAAAATATAAGGTGAGAATCTAAATCTATATTTATTAATCGTGATAATTTTGTTACAACTTTCATCTAATAGCAGTATTATATAATTTCATTAAAATGGTATTGAAAAGTTGAAAAACAATATTATTAAAATAATAAAATCGATTAAAAAAATGCAAATCGATTACTTTTTATTCTTGTACTTTAAATTTATTTCAATCTTTAAATGCACATTTAGAGACAATATAGAAATTATAATTTCCTTTTTTTGTTTCGAATTACGCAACAATAATTTTATATAATTAGACTTTATTTTTCGTTGCAGTTAATTTTTTTATTGTTAAATGAATCGTATGCACAGTGTAATTTAACTGAGGTAAATGTCCCTATAACATATTAAGTAAACGACATACGCCAATTACTGGTCGCGTATATATTTCGAATAATTTTACATGTGTTGTACGATTTTTTAATTTTTTACGTAACGACATATCATATACGGTACACTTTTTTAATCTTAATTTTCTATTCAATTTTATGTAACTTCAGTTGGAATTGTACCGGTATATTTCGAAGAATCGAAATGTAATGTATTTAAAATGACATTCAGTATATTTTATTGGCAATGCAGTAAAAAAATGCTGCTTGTGTATTTTAAGTATTAAATATATTTTTAGTCGATTTTCATTAGAGAACATTTGGAAAACAAATAAATAAGAATGTTGTTACTAACAGGTAATTATACTCATTATTTGTTTTGTTAAAATTATAAATGGAAGACTATATTGGAGATTATTAAATTTTGAATTAGTGACTTCGGTTTTGTAAGCACGTATCTGAACAAAAATATGGAATAAATTATCATGCGATTATTTGATTGTCATTAAAATGCCTAAATTAAATGATTGACAAATGTTCAGGTATATAAAATTATAGAATAAAATTTGGTATGCCAAATCTGCATTTTTTTAATAATATCAAATTTAACACAAACATCTACTTTATAATTATAAAAATTGTACAATATTTTAAACATTATTCGAAAATTCTTAGTCGCAGAAAAATGGAAACAGCATTAAGTGCATTTCACATGTACTTTACAAACAATATATTTTTAGAAAAGTTTAGTAATATTTTATAATGCCATAATACGTGTATTTTATTGATTTTATTAAACGCATAAAGTTATATGGAACATATAAGCTTTGTGTAAAATTTGTAAAAGCATCAGTTGCTGCACGAAAAACAATAAAGTTCGTGCAATATTCGACAGAATTAAAAATGAAGAATTAGTTGTTAATATTTAATTGAGTATAACAGATTAGCAAAAAAGTATACTTAAACAGCTTGTGTATAATAAATTTGATGTGCAATGGTATTTTCTTTTAAACAAGGCAATTTAATGATGTAACGTTATTATATTTGAAAATTTATCACTCTAATAAACAACAAGTGTCCACTTTTCGAAAGAAATATTTTTGAGGCAACATGAAAAAGAATGAAACATTGTACTTGATTGTAAATGTAATACTTTTTTTGATAGTTTCCACGTTAAAACAGTCTGCCTCAAAGCGTGTGAAGTTTAAGAGAAGCATCAAGTAGGTATTTGAAGACTAATTAAGTTTTTCGTGTAATAATCTCGGGTAAAATATTTCGGTGATTAAATTATGATCAAAGAATTAAATTGTTTTATAATCCATAACAAATTATACAAAAAGTAAATTACATTACTTCAGTTTGGTTTGGTTTTTATCGAATATAACTTGCAATCACTTTACCAAGTGCGAATCATTTCAATTTACATAGTTTTGTTATGTTCAAATATAGCATAAATTTTATGCAAATTTCTATCAACCACGAGAATTGAAGATAATAATGTTCATGAATATTTATGATGAATTATTAATTTTCTCATTACTTACAATAAAATGTATTCCTTACGTTATTACTGTTACATTTTGATTGTTACAATTTGTTATTAATAATCTCTCAATGATTGACGCATCTGATTAATTGAAATGATTCTATTTATTGACTAAATAATGTCATTTCGCTTTACTTATTGATACAATTTAGTACATGTGACATTGATGATGATGCGTTTGTATACTTTGCTCATTATACTAATGAATAATTGGCATACGATATGTCAACTCCACATGCGCTGGCATTATGCATGCGTTAGTAAAAGTCTAATGTCCGTGACAATCGGTATTCACTCTCGATATAACATTAATAAAAAAAAATATCCTATTTTCTGACGGAAGTTATATTTCGAACGCAGTTCATCAGAAACGGCTTCGAATGTCCATTTATGAAACACTGCTGGAATGTTAAACGTTCCGGAAGTTATGGTCATGTCCTTATAAACGGCTAGGGTGCCCATTAAAATTGATAAAAATAATTTAATAAACGTGCACTAATTCAATAAGAATGAACTTCGTGAGAAATGCCTTGATTATTAACAAACTGATTAATTGATATTCAAACTACGACAAATTCAGGACGTGCGAATGAAAATTGTTATTTTCTTTGCTTATAATTTCAAGAACGAATCATCAGATGTTCGATCGCCTTTGATCTAAATATATCCTGCTTAGTACGGATGTATTCAAACATTTTTTTGCATGTCACTTTTAGTTTAACGACGTTCCTTAAACGAATCGTTATTATCGTACATTGACTTTGTTTACTGAGCATTCAGATAATTTGAATGAATACATCACAAGTCATATTGGTGTAAAAGATATTCATATCAAAGCCTAAACTATTATTAAATGAACTATTCGTTTGATGTGTATATACAATGTAATTAGAAATGTAAATTAGATTTAATACAAATGTATATCAAATATCACGTATCAGATTCCACGAGCGTACCATTCATATTACAAATTATCCAATCAAACAAATATATTGACGATGCAACATTTCCAGTTAATTAATTCGTTTATTGTGTAATTTAATTTCGAGGAGGGCGGGGGGGGGCTACGATAGGATTTATTGAAGGTGTTGAATTAAAAAGAATAACGATATCAAACGGTACGACTGTTTTAGCGACTCGTTTCATTCGTAAAGAGACTTATAAATGTTAATATGTGAAAAAACAACTGGGGACTCGTTAGAGCATTGCGTGTAATTGCAATAGGTAGGCGTATAGGTAATACTAGAACGTAAATTACTCTGCGATGGGTAATTTGTTATTTTTTTAAACGCTAATTATTACGTTGCTCCAGTTATCTCTTCAATTTAACATTTATATAATTTGTTCACCGAAAGTGTAATTCACAGAAATTTAATTACAAATCATGTTTGTGACAAGAGATTTACTAATATTAGCTTAAATTAATTCCTAAAACATTATCATTAATTAATATCACATATTACCACTACGGTTGTTAATGTATCATAAAGGACTCAGTCAGTAATAAACATCAAACACATTAAACATATATTGTATACACACAAATACGTGTCGTAGTTTTCAATGTGTACTTTTTCAACAGAAATTTTAATCACAATTATTAATAATATTCTAAAACTGAGTGTAAATGTTTAACCCGGTAACGTTGTTTAAAATTAAATTATTCAAATACACGTTTAATTAAATTTAAAGACAAAGATATTTCCAAGTGAAAGGTTTATTTAATTTCCTTACACGCATTGCATGTTAAATGTAAAATTGTTTCACCACAAAAATACTTTTGCATCGTTCTAAAGCAAAACAAAAAAAAAAAAAAAACTTG
>JABFOX010002335.1:0-11559 GCA_022817665.1 Axea sp. ZL-2020 | reverse complement strand
AAACTGTATGGTAATTTTTTTTATGCACGTTATGTATAATTCTAAGGACAATTAATAAAAAATCTTCTTAGCAAAACTAACTAAAAAAGCACTTAAAAAAATAATCTCGAAAATGTTCAGTTCTCAACTAATTAAACTACAATTGATATCCAAGAATTTTTGCAAAACTATTTAGGAATAAATTAATTTAATAAAATAATATAATGATATTTACAGCATATAGTAAATGTTAAGTCATAAAGGATGAAATTTTCAGGAAAAAAGTAAAATTATTTGATGACGTACAACAAATACACGAAATTAATTTATTCGTCAAACTATGCACCAATATTATCTATACATTTTTGTCATTTAAACGTTTGGATTTTCATGTTGGTAGTATAAAATCCTGGTGGTCGAGAGTCAATGAATTCCTAAAAGGCCAGTTTTACAGCATCATCTGAATTGAATTGCTTTCCTATTAAAAAGCTATCCAAATTACAGAAGAAGTGGTAGTCAATGGAAACTAGAACTGGTCAGATTGCAGGATGATAAAAAAAATCCAAATTCAATTTCTGTAGTTTTGCCATAGTTTTATCGTGTGATCTAGCGTTATCATACAATAATATAGGAGTAGATCTATTGACCAATCTAGGCTGTTTTTCCTTAAGTTTTTGCATTACTTCGTCCAGTTGGTTGCATTATACTTTTGCTGTGATTGATGAGCCAGGTTTCATAATATCATAATGGATCACACCTGCGCTAGACCACCAAACACTCATCATCAGCTTTTTTTGATGAATTTTGCACTTTAGAGGGTACTTTGGAGATCCATTCTTGTCCAACTGCTGTGTTAAACGTTTGCAATTGTCATATTGGATCCATATTTCATCGTAAGTGGTAATTCGATTCAAAAACACATCAAAATTGTGACAAGAAAGCTACATCAAGCAACCTTTTAAATGCTTTTGTTTTTTATTTAGTTCGAGTGGAACTCACTTATTCAACTTTTATACTTTACCCAATTAAGCTAAATGAGTTAATATTGTTTGTTTACTAACACCTGACTTCAATGGTAATTCATAGGTACTCGGTAATAAGTTAGATTCAACGATGACCTTTTGTTCGTCATTATTGACCTTTGATTCTAGGTGACCCCGTGGCTCATTTGTGAAGTTAAAGTTACCTATACAAAATTTGGCACACCAGTTAGGTACTGTCTGGTGTGTAGTAACTCTAGAGTCAAATACACTATTAATGTTTCGCGCAATCTACGATACTGTACTTCCACGTAAGAATTTATATTTCATAATAGTGTGAATTTCTGACCATTCCCATTTTGAATAAAATTAATTTTTAAAAGATGTTTCTAATATTGTGTGGAGCTCACAATAATTTCTTTAAGCAGATAAGAGAAATATCACAACGAAAAATATTAAGCTAATATCAAATAATAAGCTACTAAATTTTCACTACAAATAGAATTAATTAAAAATAAAAATTAAATTTAAAAATTTGTACGATTTCAGCTTTTCAAGAAAATGTTAAATTTTCAATTTGTTTTCTTTTCCCTTTTTTTAAATGTATTTTATCATTATATTACAGTTAGCTTTCTATATAAGCATTGCATATCTGTGATTATATATAAAAAGTGTTTTTGTTTTCGCTTTCTATATTTATTTTATTTGTAAAATTTTAAAACAAAATATCAGAATTTACGTTCTTTTTATCTGCTTCATAAACGCTAAAAAAGCGCATTTCTCCGATTTTGTATCAATCTTGACGTTCGGTTCTTACTGGTGCACACCCAAACGTTAGTTTGAAGAATTTTCTTCATCATATACGATCTGAATTGATGGACGCAGTAAACAATTGTATAGTTTGTTTCTCATATGTACAGTAATTTCAGTCTGCAAAATTTAGCAAGTCAGATATATAAGCTATAGGTTTATTATTGTCAATTTTATGTAGACTTAAATGTTCGCCTATTACATAATTTCTAAAGTTTTTATAAAATTAGGAAATTGTAATAACTGAAGCATCATACAATGATATTGTTATACAAGAGTAGAACAGCAAATTTTGATAAAAAAGTAAAATTTGATTCCTAATAAAATCAACAGACGAAAATGTAATATACAATTCTTGATAAGCATTAAATAAAAATGTGTATAATCATTTTAAATGATTGTTATACAAATAATGCACATAAGAGTCGTGAAATCGTTTCAAAATACATATAAAATCAAAATAAATCATAATTTAAATATCATAAAAAACTATTTAATAGTTAATAAAATGTTAATAGTTCTTTTAAAATTTATCATAATGTGTTCAATTACAAACTTCTCATAAACAAATGGAAAAGGTAATCTCATAAGAACGCATTTTTAAATTAATTTATATTTTAAATGGGATATTATTTAAAATGTATAAATTAAAATATTATTTTTTTGTATTTATAAACAATTTTTTCAATTTTAAGATTTCGTAATAATCAAACATAACTTATTTTATTTAAGATATACATTATTTTAAAAGTAATATATATTTCGATATTTAAAATGATTATTTATTTTTATTTATTGTTTCTTAATTAAGAAATACAAATTATTATAATACCATTCTTTTACTAATTTATGTGAAAATATTGATTCTTTACAAATAAACAAAAATATATTTTTTAATATTGTACAGTAATTTGAATTTACAATATCGTAATTGTTATGACTGATAAAGATCGTGTTTTTAAATTATAATAAAAATACGACAGTCTGTAATTCAAGTGTAGTTTTAGACTTAAATTTGAGCATAATTAACATTTCATTAATTAGTGAAATTAAGAAAATCTAAGTTAAATTATTATTATAATTTAAAAAATAACAAAAGATATATAATTCATCAAAATATATGAATATGTATTATTTTATTTTAATTTAATGGTATCTTTTCCATTTAAACAAAAGTAATTAGCCAAAGTAATGTAATGATTGATGAACTCTTAACAATTATGGTTGATGTATAATCTGATAAATGAACTGCAAATTTTGCAACAAAAATGATTAAAGTTTTACAAAGCAAAAAACCATCCATATAAAAAGAAAAACACACGTAACAAACATGTGCATTTTATTATTCTAATAAAGCTTATAACTATAATTACATGAACTTCAAAGAGATTTTATAAGTTCTTTTTTTTATTCTCATACTAATGTGATTTATTTAATAATATTATATAATGATTATGTATAGTATAAATATTCATATTTCAATGAGACTTAAATTACGCAATAAGAAATAATGTCACATTTTAATTTGGTCAATAACATAATTTAATCGATAAAATTAGACAATTAAAAGCTTAATTTAAAAAAATGTATAGAAACAGTTCTTACACGTTGCAAAAACTGATGCTCTTCATTAAACGCTGACTCTCGTGATTGTTCTATAGACATCGGATAATAGTATTATTATTACATCATTAATCTAACAATTAACCTACATTTTCTGTAGACTTTCCTTTGAATTGGATTTAAAAAAATCTTTTCTCAATGGATTGCCAACCACAATAGGAAATCGACTAAATTTACAATATTTGAATAGTTTTTTCAAGCATTTATGTACTGAGCTTTAATGTTTGCATCACTTAAGAAATTGCGAATCATCGTTATTTAACAATATTACTGAAATAATATTTCTTCTTATGAATTTAAGTTCTATTTAGATGTAAGAATATTTAAATGAATTTTAAATATATAAAATATAAAAATCTTAAATTCATTTTTAAATGCCCGTATAAGAGTTAAATGTTTAAATTCTAACAGAATAAATCATTATTTCTTAAACCTTGCTTAACGTATATATGCTATTTTATCTACTTTGCTGTATTTTAATATATTCAGTTATACTCACAAAATCCAAACTCTCAATAATGATCAACAACATAGAAACCAACTTTCACAATTTAGATATACCTGTGAAGTTGTACGTTTTCATCGCTGTCCAACAAAGACCCATTGTGTATAAAATTCTCGACCATCCATTATGCTTTTTGAAAATCAAAATTTTTCTCTGAACAATGAATATGAAAAATAAATAAAAATTTTATTGTTCCTTGCTTTTTCAATAAGAAAAAAGAAAAGAATACACCAATTTAAGATTCTTTTAAAAATATAGCATATGAACTATTCTTGGCTCTTAAGCTTTGCAATGTTTCGACTCAAAAGATAAAGTTAAAGTTATTTATATTAATATTAATTATCCATTTGTTTTACAATTTCAGTAACGACATAAAAACATATGTCGAAGCAAGAACCATATAAATAACAACTATTTGCCTTAATGAATCAATTAAGCACTTAGAGCTTGTATGAAGAGCGTATGTTTAATGAGATGCAAGCCATTAAGAGTTGAGGAGGGAGTATGTATTGACCGTACGTTGGATCATACCATTCATCGTCATTTGTGCATGGTTTATGGTTAAAGCTTACAACCTTAAAAACAAAGGTGACTTTAGTATTCAAGGAAGCGTATAAACGTAAATTTGGAGTGCTAATTTGTTTTCACAACGATGATCTTCAAGAAGCTTATTAAACATCGTAATACATATCCTTCTAATTAGTAAGCAGTCAATTGACAGACAGAACGACTTCGTTACTCAGTATTCGTAACGGCATTGGTCTGTTTGTCGATTCCGGATTTCGCAAACCGAAGGGAGGCTGAGACGGAGGAGTCATTTTATTGGAGTCTGGTGAGTGCATCGAAATGCGCAAGGAATGCCCACACCTAATTGCCCTCGATTTGTTCGATAGTTTCGTTTGCTGCAATCGCGCCGGACAATTCTAAAAGGACTTCCGTAGGAACGTCGCAATTGTCGATGGTTGAAAACCAGGTTAAATGCTCAATATAACAGTGTCGAAAGAAAAGATTCGTTTTGTTCAAAACGAAACAATGTAACTGAAAGCATAATGCAAATAGCGAATAAAACGATGGAAACAGGTGGATGATCATCAAGGTTTAGTCTGGATAAAAAAATTCTATTTTATTCGACTGGTGATGAATGAGTTAGGGTTTGTTAATTACTCGGACGCCGGAATTTAGGTCAGAATATGAACGATTACTTAGTCTTTCAAATGGCAGACTATTTATTGTCACCTGAGTGAACTCGAAACAAGTCGGCCCGCTACGAGTAAACAGTTCGCCAAAATTTTAACGGAAAACATTACGAAGATACTGAAATTTATTTAATGCAGGATGCGATAGAACTTACCAAGATATTTTGTATAAAACGTAAAGTAAGAAGTATAAATCTATAGAAATATACCACTATAGATTTATTAACGGTATTTAAATAAAATTAAGAAAAGAAACGTCCCAATTTTTAATCAAACATACGCATGATTATAATTTTGCGAGAAATACTTATTATACATTATTTGACATACAGACTTGGCACACTGAACAACGATTTATCAGATGTTAGATGATATCATCAAGTGAGGTTACACGAAATATTTGTCAAGTTACCACAAGGGTAACTCACATATCTGGAAGCTGTAATGAAGATGCCTGAATAAATTGTGTAAATAAAGGTGAGATAAATGTCATAATAATTAGTTGCATTAACACTTAATGTTAATAATAATTTTTCATTTTAAAATTATATACTTCAAATATTCTCCATGTGAAAAGTAGAATAATAATGATGTAATATATTCTTTTAATTAAATATTCTTTAATTTATGATTATAAATAATACTTATTTTTAATTTTATACTTTCGTTTATGTAATGATCATGACATTTTTTTCAATAATTAATTTCTATTTTTAAAAAAATCTGCGCATAGAAAATATGTTACTCAAAAAATTGAAACTATTTAACTCTTTTCAAGTCTTTACTATTACAATTTTTGTTTACAATCCAGATATCGATTTAAAATTTCTTTAATCAATATTTGTTTTACTTTATTTTTAATTATAATGATTGTAAATTAGACTAATCTACTTGACCCAATCAACTGAAATAAATTTCCAAGTTTGATCGTCTCAAGATTCAAAGTTTAACGAACATTAATTAATTTTTAATCAGATTTTAATATTAAAATTTATTATTAAAATTTGAAGTCTATAGTCAAATATAGTTTTAAAAAATTTCGAATTACTTCTTTCATTAAGGTTTTCAAATTACTCGAACTGTGAACAGCATTAAAATATTTAATTTCATAGTTTCAATTATCATGAGATAACATAATCAATGTTTTTATAGAACTGATCATACTTCCATTCTTAAAAATTAAGAGCTTAAAATTTTAAATAAAAACACTATGTCCAATATAACTTTTACTTTTCTTCTTTCCATCAACAAATTTTTCTAAGATATCTTTTACATTTTTGAAGTTAAATTCATTCATTCAACAATGTGTCCGTAAGTATATCGAAAGGAAAATTCTTTGCGATTTCCAATACTTCTTTTTTATTGCTGAAAGAAAAATCCTCCTCCTTCGTTGAAGATATCTGAGCCGTGCTAATAAATTTTTACTTATCGGCGATGATTTCTGAAGAATTTCCTTTGCTGCAGTAATATAATGAGCTTAAGCTTTCGACAGAAATAGTACTCTTTCGTTTTCTGAAATTTAAAATATATTAACGATATTTCAAACGAACAAATTTAAAAATATTAAGAGAGGTTTATAATTTTTATTTTTTAAATTGATTCATATTTTATACATATATTTTATTATTTCTTAACCATTAAAATATAATAAAAAATGTAAATAAGAAAAAAGAGATATTAAACCTAAAATAAATACCACATTGTTAAGGAAAAATGCATTAGTAATCATATCTGAAAATTCAGTATATTTTTAATAAATCACACGAATGTTAAAATGTCATGAACAATTTTAGATTGTATACTATATTTAGTTATAACGTATACTAAATAAGCTGAATAATAAAAAAATTCAAAAGTAATTAAATGATTAAATAAATTCTGAAATGACAAAATAAACAATAATATTCAAATTTAAATTAATTACATTCCGATTAATATAAGAACGTAATAATAATGGATATAACAATTAAACAAAATAATAAAATATACCATAATTACTTGATAATTAATATATACCATAAAAACTTGATAAAATCGTATTAAATACAATTTACTTCAAAAAATATAATTTATCACTATCTGATAAACCGAAAAACAATACAAATTGAAACTATTCTAATAGAACCCAAAATTTTGTTATGATACAATATAACTGAAAGATAATAAAATAACATTAAAATATTTTCATGACATCAATACTGTCAATATAAATACTTTAAGACACAAAAGAATATAGCATCTTTAGGAAAAGTTCATCAATCAATATAAGTATTAAAATAAACAATTCCCTTTATAAAGTCTGCATTTGTCATATGCGAGATATAATCAGTGGAGAAAACATGGTTAAGGCGTGTCATTTTTCTAGCGAGGAAGAGAGGGAAATATAAACCAAAAATATGTTTTTGGAGTAATTCAAAGCTTAAAAAATTGAGGAATTTTGAGTTCCTCACATTCGGGAACTCAAAATACTCCCTTCCAAACTTATAAACTGTTTATAAACGAGTTTTGCGAGAAAATGATTCTTATTTCAAGAACCAACATTATAAAATGCACAGTAGTTCTTTTAAAAAAAAAGACAACATATTAATGTTATTGTATTCTAAAAAGGGATAAGCTAAGAAATTATAACCACAATGCATAAACCATATTCCTTATCATTACCTTCGATTTATAGGAAACATAATTGTTTTCGAGTATCATTTTCTATTCATCAATCCACGATTCACGTCAGATACGGTTAGTTTCACAAACCATTTTCCTTCCAGTAGAAGTTACGATTTCTCAGTTACATATTAACAGAAAATAAAATATTATACCAAATGAGAATATTTCTTAAAAACAGCATTCAGCGTACAAGTAGTACATTTATGAATCAAAGCATAGTATCAAGAAATAACAATCTATATAAATTCAAAGTATTATTCAAAACCATTAAACAAGTGGAATATATGTTAATATAAATACGTGTATATATATATATTTCTAATAAGTTAGTAATACATTCTAAAATATAACACACCAAGATGAATTAAAATTAATTTGCAATAACTATACACCATTTACAACAAAATAAACTAATAAAATTTCAGATTATGTTTAATTTTATACAACTTTTTATGATTAATTTGTCAATTATTTTAAAGCTATAAAAGTTTGAGGTTAAATTAAAAGGATTACGGGTAAATAGCTAAGAAGTAATTAATAAGATTGGATTAGACGATAAAGCATAATTACAAAATACGAGATTTTTTAGTGCAAGTATAAATTCACCATATTATATTAATATTTTAAATATGTGTTTATTACATTTTAGCAAAATATTATTTCTCAATGTTTCAGACAATAATCTTGCTCCATTTATTGATTTTGCTATGATTAATTGTAAAATATACAATACTTATTTTTAAAATTACAATGTTCCATATATCGATATAAAATTTTAGTTGCACACATGCATTTCAATTTATTTGTTTAATTTTTAATTATTTGTTATATTTAATAATTATTCATTAATTTCTGTTCTTTAAATAACTAAAATAATACATAATTTATAATATAATGCATAGTAGAGCATCGTACATATCGCTATAGAAATCTTGAAATGGTCAATTATATATATATTATAAAATATTAAGTATTAAAACAGTAAAAATGCAAGAATAATATGAAAACATGTTTCTGATTAAAATATTCTAAAAACTATGTCATAATCGACTTAATTATAGTCGAATATACACAAAAATAATAAAGCATTGTTAGACAGCTACTTGTAGCAGAACAATCCGGACTTACTTTGAAAGGAAGTTAAAGATTTTAAATCTCTTTCTAAAGCTCATATCTATTTATAAATTGTCACACACATAAGACAATAATTTTAGTAAGAGATGTTTTTTTTAAATGATATCGATTCTCGATAATCTTCTATTTTCTACTGCGTGTTTAATACAACTTCAATGAATGAGAACTGCAGCAAAAGCTTTTAATTCTGTGTGCAATATGTGTACCAACGGTTCATTGCTTTAACATAATCCTTTAAACTTTATGAATATTCGGAAACTTAAAATTACAAATTTCAGTTCAACTTTTACATTATATAATTTGAGTAAAATTACAATTTTCTAAATATGTTTCTTACCAAACTGAAGAATTTGAATTAGTTTAAAACGGTAAATATAAGTATTAAGTTTTTATTTATTCCAATAAGTTTTAAACTTCAGATACGATAATCATTAAATAAACAAAATTTTATATATTGGTTATGCGAAAAACTTTTATTTATAATTTTGAAGATGTCATGTATTAACTTATCTAATCATAGCATTTTTTGCGAAAATTGAACATTTCGACAATATTTACATTTTTTAAAATTGTTTGACAAAAATTAAAGATTTTAACGAATTATACGTTTTAGAACATTTTCGATGAAGATCGAAAATTGCAAAAATTGATACATTCTGAGGCAATTTTTGCCGAAAATATAAAAACATATATACAAAAACGATATATATAAAGTGATATCCACATTATTAAGATACATTCAGAAAATTATTAATTAAATTAAATTAATTTAATAATGCAATAAACTTCCACGAATCCGCAATCTAAAACATGTTACAGAATATTCTTTTTGTAAGAAGAAAAACAACTAGTCCATTTTAAATACGTTTATGTTACAACGATATGCAAAAGTTACACTGAAAGTAGCTTATGATATGCTGCACCAAAACAGAATTTATAATGAATATCTTACATGGTATATATTACAAAAAAAAAATAATAAAAACCATATTTAGTTATTTTCCAAAGCTCTCATTAGAATAACGACTTAATGAGAGACCTAATTCACCGATTGAACTCTTAATCTGGCATTACATAAAAAAAAATTAGTGCCTTATCAAACAAGCACATAAAATCCTTCCTTGACTTCATCAAAATAAAGAAAATCATCTTTTATAAATAATGTGGAATTATATTTATGAACTGCTAAATTTGATTTTGATTGATTTTCAATTAATTATACACATTTTTTTGAATTTTAAATTAAACGTGATAAAAAATAATTATAATATATTAATTATTTTGTTTATTTAATTCGATATGAAATTATCTTTTGCGACGAACAACTGCAATAAACAAATTAATGTTATTGCATATAAATAAAATAATTCATCGCAAAAAAGTGAACCGTTTATTTCACAATACTAATATCAGTACAAAGCACATTGAATAAGACAAAGCACAAAGTAGTTTGTTTGAACGAGTAATTATTTTTGCCATATAATTCAGTTGTTTATACTCACTTGTTAGTAATAAATAAAAAAAATAATGTTCTGCAATTCACTTATTCTTTATTGTAGATATGCAGATATATTTCAAATTATAATTAACATAAAAATAATATAGATATAAAAGTTCATTATGATTTGATTGAATCGTTGTAAATTCACAAATTTCATTCATATAACATTATTTCATTGATTAACCTATGAGACTTTTACTGTGCATGTAATTACATTTAGTAAAAAAATATGTTTCTACAAAAATTAAATTTAAAAAAAAAAGATTTTTTCATTTGAAAACATTGATTCGAAATCAATCCAAGATAATTTATGTGCTTTACAAACTTTATTGAAGTTTATTTCTAATAACTACATAGTAGTGACATCAACATATTTCTAGTATATGAACTGTAATTAATTTGCAACTGAGATATCGTGACACAAATTATAATTCCAGTAATAAAAATCGGATAAAAATATTAAGAAACACCATTCCGATTCAGATGGAAGTATTGTTACGAAGTAAAATAAAATAATATAGCAACATACAATAATACCATACCATATATGATAATAATAAACAACATATATTTAATCAGCGAAGTCAAATAGATTTGGTAAAAATGTGAATCAACATTTCTATTGGTTTTCGTTTACTGAAATTAATATACTGATTAATTTACTGAGTTATAATAAATTTATATATATAATTTGACTCCTCCGTCTTCCTAAATTCTGTATTGAATAAGAATGGTCGTCGAATCACGGTTACGTTGCAATCCAATAAAAAATTGTGTAATGGGACTTAACAAATTTGTAGTTAATGTTCTTTTCTTTTTATGCAACTCCATTATGCGATAGAATGTTACCTTCTATTACGTAACTTTATTTAACATAAAAAATAATTTTGTGTATGTGATAATAAACTTAATAATATATATAATAATATTAATAAAATAAAAAGTTTATGTTTCACAATTTATTCATATACACAATATACACATATTCACAATATACAAAATAAATGTCTCACAAATAAATTATTAAACATTACGCTATCTTTTGTGAAAAATAATTTAAAAAGTTTTAATTTAATTTAATTTAATAATTATATTAACCATAAAATTACCTATTGTAATTAAATCTATTTAATAAAAATAAAAGTGTGCTTGAGTCTTAATTACGTT
>JABFOX010002334.1:0-11559 GCA_022817665.1 Axea sp. ZL-2020 | reverse complement strand
GTAATTTGTTTAAATGATTCTTGTTTTTAATTCTGAACTTGAAATTATACATTTTAACAATTCTGTTTATCTGTTTTGACCAAGACATCAAATACTTCTTCTTAGTAATAATATTTCAGTATTAATGTTTAAGTTTTATATTATTTATTACAAAAATATTGAAAATCTTGATCTCCGTTTAATGTCATCACTTACGAGATTCTAATTTGATAATTAATAATTTACTCTATACTTAGGTTAAAAATTATCTTTGAATTACATTATTTTGCTAGCTTTTGATGAATGACACCAATGAAAATTATTAAAAAAAGAAATCTCGCCACTCTATGGACGATTTTCATGGTCAACGAATTATTCAGCTATTGAAATAAATCGAGAAATTACTGTAACAAGCTTGATTCTTTGCATATTCACGAGATTCTTGAAAATGGAATTAATACCGTTATCATTATAATCGTTAAATTTAAGTTTAATTCATTCAGCTTAAATTTATCCATTTTAAACAAGAAGGCAACTATTGTACGAGCTCATTGCTCTAGGTGTGTTAAAAGCTTAAAATTCATCAGCTGCACTGGTCTAGTTGAAATCAATAATTTTCTTACCAGCTTCATTTTACTGATTAGATCCACATTCTCTTCAATTATACTTTCAATTCAATTATATTGTTCCCATACTTTTGTATGTTTTACAATATTTCCTGATTTTTTTATACTATAAGTAATGCATTTCTGACGTATTATCATTTTCACTCCCTAAATCAGAAATCATACATTTAACTTATTCGTATCCCTATCATTTTTAATACCCAAAATAATGGAATTCATAGCTGGTCACTACTTATTCAAGTGTTATTCAACATCTATAAAAGTATAAAATAATTTGCTTTATAAGAGATGTAAGAATATTTGTTTCCAATTAAATAAGATACGAACATAATTATTTATAATTATAAATTTATAATGCAGAAATTTTAAATATTTTTATCATTAATTTTCAATGCCAAATTAACAATAATATAAATTATTTTAATCAGTTTAATATAAAATTAGTACAAATTATATATTTCATGTATTTTGGCAGATATGTACAGATGAATTAATCAGAATTAAGGTTTTAATTCAAAATTCCAATATTTTACAGAATGAAACTTGAACTGAATTAAAATGTGTAAAATTTACGTAATAAGATTCAGAACATATGTAGTATATTCTGAACACATGTAGTAAACTACACACAGAATTATTTTATGTACATTTATATATAATTTATTTATTTTTATTTTTACCAATATATATGGTATATACATTCAAACTACATGCATTTTTAATTATTATTATCTTTTATCCTTTATGAAATTAATTTGAACGCTTCTATATACATTTAAGGAAATAATTAATTGTTTATTTATAAAATAACTGGAAAATGTTAAGTTTTATTATGTCAGTTAACATATTGTTGTATATGCTGCATACCTGTATTATATTATATATATTTACGGGAATTGTTCAGAATTATGAAGGTGTTGAATTTATTGTGTGATAAATATATACTTAATTGATATAAATACATACACTTTATTAAATTTAAAGACGTATTTTGAAATTATTTTTAATTAAACTGGCTGAAATAATTTTGTATAGTTCGTTATTGCTATAGAATATTTATGGCGCTTATAAATGGATACTATATAAGGAACATACTTAATGTAAATCTGGCGAGTATACGTCCATCCTGTGACCGCGCAGAAGCTGTGAAATTTCCCCAAGACTCTAGCACTAGATTACTTCCCCTTCTGGACCTTACACTGGAAGCTATCAATGCATCCAATATTGCTGCTTGACCTCGCAACTCTATACCACCAGGAACAACTTTCAATGAACCGATACCTTCCTGAAAATATAAATATTTCTCATAATTTTATTTATCGTCAAAATAACATTTAAATAAATATAAATTAAAAAACCATAAAAGCAAAGCTCTTTTAATTAATTATATGAATCGTTGACCTCGTTTTAGAATGTCGCTTATTTATTTATCTTAGTTTACTTTAGTTCGTATTTAAAGTAACTGATAATAAGCATTATCACTATAAAAATAAACTGTGTGACATGAAAAGCATTAAACGCAAAAATGTGAAGTAAAATATGTACTAGAATCACGTAGCATTAAAGTAGAGTTGAAAATGATGTTGGACTCAACTTTAAAGGGAGTAAAAAAGGCACCTTGTGAGAAAATTAACATTTAAAATTAGTCTTACATGACGCCCAGGGTCACGTAGGAAGGTAAAGCGCCTGGTTTGATGGAAGAAATGAATACACAATTCAAAAGAAAGAATGAGATGACTTTCGTGTAAGTAGGACAGTGCTCCAGCTAAAAGTAGCCTCTTATGAATTGAGCAATACAAACGGAAGAATCGTGTCTGTTATACATTACAAACGAATCCATGTTTGACAAATTTTCAAAATTTGCTTAAAATTTGAAAACGGTATTGAGTTATGATTAAAATTTATTCTTAATACTAACATGCTGGATTTGACTGGTGGAAAACTGAAGATTTGAAAGAACATTTAACTCAATGAGACAAATAGCGTTTATTGTATTTGACGAAATTTAGTTTATAAATAAATGAACTTATTAGTTGATTTCTATTTAATATAATAAACTCGTTTCAAATTTGTTTTATGACAGTGTAATATATTCATATACTCAGATCACTGGAAACTGTTTAGTGTCTAAACTTAAGAAATATGTGGTTCTGCGAATAAGACTTGTAAGTCTTAATTAATGTAAGTAATATAAGTCTTGTAATAAAGAGACTTGTCTAGAAAAGAAGTGTAATAATGTTGAAATCATTACATCACGCTAACTGATTCACGTGTATGTTTAATCACGCAGAAATACATGCACATTCTCGACGATAATGAGCCTACGTTAGATCTTTCATGTACGAAGACTCAGTGCATATAGTCTGTTCGTAATTTGTGTACGATGGGTGTCATGTTCGATCGATACAATAATTGTAAATAGCTATTAAAAGTAAGTTTTATTATAATTCTTTATACTTTATGTATGTAAAATCACGGAATACAATAGAATATAAACACTGTTTTATGTGAAAAATACGTTTAGGTAATATTGAATTATTTTGAAAATTTTTCGAATTAAATAGTTATTTTTGATTAATTTTTAAGGATTTTGTCACCTTTACATTTATGCAATGCAAACTCGTAACTAATTTTTATCAAACTAATGACAACATTTCAGAAAAA
The DNA here is from genome assembly GCA_022817665.1 of Axea sp. ZL-2020. Taxonomy (NCBI): domain Eukaryota; kingdom Metazoa; phylum Arthropoda; class Insecta; order Hymenoptera; family Scelionidae; genus Axea; species Axea sp. ZL-2020. The sequence continues at coordinate 8,290 of JABFOX010002334.1, read as the reverse complement.
ATAATTTTAATTAATACAAATTTTAATTTGTAACAAGGAAGAATATTCTAAAATATACACAGAATATCATTATATTTAATACATTATTATATATATATATTAAAACTGGTATATTCAGTAAAACTAAAAAAAATTAATATAAAACGCAAAAGAATTTAGCGTTATTTGTAAATTAAATATTTCAGTTGGAAAATTATGTTTTTTATCTTATTTAATAGGTATGCATAGTTTTGTATTATTTTAATAAACATTAATAAACATAAATAAGTTAATTAACGAAGAAAGAATAGTTTATTACAAAAAGTTTTCAACCTTATTTGTACACCAAATCCAACGTATGGTAGCGTTTTAATAATTCTATAATAACCTATTTCGGTAGAAAGATTTATTTCACTCGTTTCGCGTAAAACTAACTCCATTAGTAACAGCTAAAAATCGAAACACCAAAAACTGAGAATTGGATGCTTACACGAGCGAAAAATTGCGAAGAATTTCAGCGTAATTGATAGTAAAAGCGTCAACAGCACTCGTGCGACTTTATTATTGTTATAAATACGGTGCTTTTTAATTTGACTATAAATTACACCTATTACTAATTTCACGATTTTATGTCTTCCAGAATAACAAAGTAATTTCGTCAACCTTTAACTGCAAGCATTAATCCAGAAAACAACAATAAAACCGTGATAATTATTTATGAAAATATTTTATATGCTCTTTAAACAAGTATATCGCAATGACATTAATTTACGCATGCATGTAAATTAGTCTAAATTATTGCTTAACGAAAAGCAACGCATTTAATAAGACGTCGAGATTTTGCACAATTTTCTATGTTTCATTATAAAGACGTGTCACCAATATTTATTTACAGAAGAATATTTCCGGTGTACACGTTAATACGTTATAATGAAAATGAAGGAAATTTTCATATAAAAACGAAACAATTTTTTGACCAGTTCATTAGAGAGATATTTTTACGCTGATTGTTTTTTGCTTTATTTTTATGAAAAAACTCCCTCTTTTTATAACAAGCTGCAATTTTATAAATGGCTTCGGAATCACGGAAAAGCGAAGCTTCGGGGCATCATTAATGTAACCCTTTCGCTTAAAGTATCCCATACTCCGCCTCGACACTCTCCTAATAATATTCCGTTTCTTCTTTCTTTCTTTTTCCTTATCATCGAGTACTTCATCAACGACTCTTGATATAATCATTTGTTATATTTTTAGGATTTAATTGTGATATTCCATATTTGTATATACTTTTGAAATAAAATTAAAATAAATAAATACTGGTTTTTCAAATAATACACATAAACATGTTTCATTAATAAAATAATAACAATAATATTTCTTTCATAAAGAATACAACAAATAATCATGAATTTAATAAAATGAATTAATTTTAAAATTACTAGATAAGATATCAATAGTAAATAATTTTATTAAACACTAGCTAATATAAAATTTTAATTAGTGGTTTGATAATTGTTTTACAATTTACATTCATATTGTAAAATATATTTTGCGTTTACAAAGTTTATACTTTGAAAATAAATGTTATGAATGCATGATAAATTTACTCGTGTAAAAAAGAGCGATGAATATTGATTCAAGATTGTGGAAATTTTGAATAAATCATTAAATGTTCAAATAAGTGATGTTGATTAGAAGTTTATGAATTAATATATTTCTGTAAATGAATTAGTTAAAAACGATTTGTTAAAGTTGAATTTATGCAATGTTGAACATCAGTATCGATTAAAATTTTCAACCTTTGATTTAAATTTTACTGAATCAATGTAGTATTTCAGAAAATTTGAATAAATATATTTCTATTTCATATTTAACGTTTCATTTTCATTATTTATTTAATTTGTGTTATTATTTAACACAGAGAGATAGAAAACGTTGAAACAATTTTTTTGTGGTTGCATTTTCTTGTATTATATAACATTGTTTACAAATGCCTATTGATGCTTAATAGCATATTTGATCATTTTTGTTGCAGTATTTGATAAAATGTGTATCTTATTTACAAATAATTCAATATCAATCGAAAATGCAGACAAATTTTAAATATTATCATTTTAAGGCAATTTATTGTTCTTTTTCATTAATTAAAAGTTTCTGTAACGCAAGCGCTTCCTTAGATAATCAATAAACTATGTTATGGAAAGAAACACAAATATATGCTTATTAGTTTTAAATAACAATATATAGATTTAAAATACTATTATAATTATTTATATCATATGTAAAATAACAATCACAAATAATTTAATGTTTCATTTTATTTACAACTGCAATTAAAATATGTAATAATGATTAAATATGATTTAATTTTTGATAGAAAAAATTACATCAGTTTTATTAATTTATATAACTTATTTTATTTTATAATTAAGGTTATTAATATATACCTAATACCTATAAATAATGTAAATTATACATTCTGAAAAATTATGTATGAATAACAAAAAATATATAAATAATAAATCGAAAATAATATTAAATATTTTATTACAATCCTAGTTTTAAAATATATCTTTTACAAAACATTTACACTTTTAAAAAATTTGATTATTAAACAGTAAATATAAAAGTTAAAAAATATTTTCACGGCAAGCACAGATGTTTATTTTAGTGAGTAGATAATACAGGACAAAGAAAGTTAAAGGGAGAGAGTCTGATGGACAAAGAGACGGGTAAAGGAGGTGGATTATATTAGTCTTGCATGCGGTATAGATAGTCCGCATATCTACTTGATAGGGCCATAGATGTAAGCCGTTACTGCCAATATGCCCTCCATGAGATATAATACTCAAAGTTATACAGTGTCAGTTGTAGAAGGATATGGTTTATGAGAATTATAAGACATTTTGCAATCACGAGGAAATTGCTAAATTTTACATGCACTATTTTATGTTAGTTAACAGCCATTAATTAAAACTTTGAGATATTTTTAAAAATAATTTTTAATTTTATATACCTACAAAACAAATATTCTATTGTTTTAATGATACAGATAACATAAAATTCTTTTAATTTGTCATTTTTAATTAAAGTCTTTTTAACATATTTTACTTTGAATATCAGTAGTTAAAACTGATTAAATATGATTTAATAACTCGATTTTATGTGAAACCTTTTGTTATTAAACATAATTTAATATACAAGTAAATAAAATAATGAAATACATTTGTGACGTTATTATAAATATCCAATGTAGTTAAAATATTAAAAATGAAAAGTGTGAGATAATAATTGTATTGAAAATTAAATTAAATTTATAATTGAAAATCTTTTGATTGTTTTGAATGAAAGAAGTGACTGTTTGTGCAAATAGATATATTATAAATAAAATTAATGTGGAATTAAGGTTTATTTGAATTTTGTAAATAATATAATGCAGTTTTCGCTATTCACTAATTTTTTTCTGGCACAATGTAATTATTATTTGACTATATTTAATTGTTACTATTGTTTTTTATTCACTTTGTACTCAATTAATTAAATTATTCATTAAATATATTATACAATAATGGACTTGTATATTTTCTCATTTATGTATATTATCTTTAAATAAATTTTATAATTAACTGGATTTTTACATAAATAACGTTATCGCTTGAAATCAGGTATGCTAAATAATGTAAAAAATTAAGAAGTTTAGAAACCAAGTTATTTTCTTTTTTTCAATGAAAAAAATAATATGTTACTAATCTGTATGATTTTTATTATGTCTATTGCCTTATAGTACGCTGAAGAAAATTAATAAGATTTAAATTTTTGTCATAATATTTCAATTTTACAATTTATGTACGTAAATAAGTAATTGTTATTGCATACTAGCAAAATTACTTGATTATTGAATGATATATTTTGAGCCATTATAAAGCAATAGACATAATAAAATGTGAAATAATAATTTTATAGTATCAATAGACTTGGAAAATGCATATCTTAGACCAATACAAAAGCATTGTATGGATCTGAGCAGTTCGACATAGTACTGCGGAACTGTCAATAAAGGCCTTTATAGAAGTCAGATTAGAATTCCAATATCTCATCGTGAAAGAATATAGGATCTTTTAATATCCAATGTTCTAAATATAACTCTGTCATTTCTCGTTTGACTTCTCTTAAATTAATACAATTTTATAGATAATATATTATATATAAAAAAATATGCAAGTTAAAAAAATCTAAAGAATATATAAATATTAATTTAATTAAATTAAATTCATTCAGTATTGTTATTTTCGGTTTTATTTCCAGAATACACAAACTAACTAAACTTTCACTTTTGTATCTGATTTAATTAAATTAGATTGTTTGAAAATTTGAGTAAATTTGTTTTTAGAGTTATTTGAGTACCAAATTATTTAATGAAGAATTTATATTAGTTGTTGTAATTGAAGATTTTAATTATCAAAAAATTTTTGTAAGGAAAGAATAAACATGTTTCAAGAGATAAAATCCATGAACAATGTCGCGGTTTCAGGTGTAGTTATTTGGCGAACCGCGAAAACTTTGAACGACGCACGCCGAAAGACTGAAAACACAAAGATAAAAGTATGTAGCCCAGTCAAGACATTCCCACAGGATAGTTCGAAAGCCTAGAATTGGAGAGCTCTTTACTTACGGATTGATACGCAATTTCCATCCGGTTTAGTTTCTATTGAGAGTTTCGTCGAGTGAAATTGCGTTTCTCTCAATTCCGAACAAATTCGATAATAGTACTATCGAATCGTCTAACTAAAACGAGAACTAGATTTTCCATCCACAGAGAAAATCGTACGAATGAAGGTATAAAACAGGACCAAAATACTTATCTGGCGAATCAAGTCTTTCGGTTTTTTATATGTCCCGTGTCGTTTCAATCACGTGACGCAAATGAAGATCACACACGAAATTTCTCTCGAACGATGTAATCTCGTTTGCAAAATGATTTGTTAATATTTTGGAACACTAAATTCTGAAGGGTAATGAAATCAATTGTCTCTTTAGTAATAATGTAAGAAATTTATGTTGTTAATCAACATCAACAAACTATATCTAGTACTGTAATATCTTAGTGTATAATAGTATATAAATGTTGACTTTACTTTGATTAACATTATTGACCCGCTTAGTAAAAATATATTTATTCTCCGAATAAGAAATCTTATATCCAACTATTAAGTCAACTGTTTATAATTTATGTAGTATGCATGTTTTTTATTTTTATTATTTTTAATGCATTATTGTATATTTGAATACAAATTGAGAGATATTATGATTTAAAGGAGAGGCAGTAAAAATAGTTGTTTTACATAATTTAATTTAATAATTTTGTAACAATTATTTATTATCATTAATAAGTATCATAAATACATTTTAATATTGTTTATAAAAAGAAATATATATATAAGAATATAACAGAAATATCACTTAATACTATCGGTATTATACTGTTGGATATTCTCATATCAAGGCAAGTTTTAATAATGTAAATCAGTAATAGTCAGACAAAAATCTAGCAATACTCTGACAAAAGGATTTCATGAATATTTTAAATAATAATTTATTAACTTCATTTTACAGTCAATTAAAATAATTCTGTTTGAAAAACATTAGTTTAATACATAATCCGAAAAATGTTCTTATAAATTATCTGGCAAATGGCTTGTATAAAAATATATGTTCCTAGACTAAGTCCCAGATTTGCTATTTTATAAAAATGTTCGTGAAATAATATTTAAACCACAATTTAATTAATTTTTCTAATGAGCTATTTTTTATTTTTTGGATAAAATGTTAGAATCTATTTCTGTTTTTCAAAACTGTCTTCACTTTGGCTACGGTGTTGAAGACTTAAAAGATAGTGGTTTGAGATTCAGTTGAAGTACATTTTTATTTGTCTACAAGGATCACATTTGAATTGATACATTTTATGTTTAGTTAAATTCTTTGCTAAATAATTTTACACATTATATTTTTCTTCTAATATCAATTTTTGTGTTTTATTTTTATGTGATGACCACACATATAGACTAATGTAACTTACCAGAATTTTACAATGAATCAATTTACATTAAAAGCTTTTTGTTGGTAGAAATTGCAATATTTTTGAATAGTTTATAAAATACCGAATTATGCCTATATCGCGGTTTAAATTTATGAGTAATTTTTGAATTATTACAATTTATGTACAAAAAATTTAAATTTTTGTTATAACATTTAAATAAATTAAATTAATTCATAAATAAAAAGAACGAAAAGAAATAACAATATATGTTAATATTATTTGTTATATTATTTAGCATGCTATTTTCTGGTACAGAAAATTACATTATACTGTTACAAATATTTAAAATTGTATTAATTTAATTTAATATTGACACCACTCTATAATGCCACAGGATTTGAATTTAACACAGAAAAGTTTTTCTTTCTAATTATCGTTTGTTGCCCAATCAACTATTTTATAATTTGTGAGTTTTTTAAGTGTAAATTTTACTGGTTTCTGAGTGATTACATAGGAATAACTTTTGATGAGTGTTGATTTCGAAATAGAGTTATAATTCCTGAAATAAAATATAATAATTTGTGGTTGTAATGAATGACGTGTGGATAACGTGATTTGAGCTTTTAGCGACGTAAATGATGCGTCGATAGTGCAAGTTGAGCTAATTGTAAGCTTATGTGATGTGGGAATAAACTACTAATAAGCGCATGTGGAACTTTCAATAAGCTTGTACTAAGTTTTGCAGAATTTACGCTTTGTTTTTTTTATGGAATCGCAATTATGCAGAATGAGGGCGGAGATTTGCTTGTGGCGTTGGCCCGAGCGACAGGTGAATGATCGCTGGTTTTCAAGTTTGGTTCCTAGCAACGCTTGCACGTTTTTTGCACAGTGTACTCGTTTTCAGGGATTTCAGTATACGAAAACATGTTGAAATTGCGAAGTTTAATTGATTCGTTGACAACGAACAGATCCCATGTGATAAGAAATAAAATGTTAATGCCATAGTTATCGTTTTATGGAATATAGCAAATGTTAAGGTTGTTATATATTATATATATTCGACTGTAATATTCGACTATAATATTCAATTGCTATATATTATATATATTCGACTGTAAATGATATTGCGACTGGAATATATTGGTCTCAGTTTGTTATAAAATTAATAAAACGAATGCACTGAAATATTTAACTATAACGGATTTTTAACTAATTCTTTCTTCTCTAATTTCTGGTTTTTAGGCAATTGATCTAAAAGTTTTATTCGAAAAAGTCCTGACAACACAATGTGATACTTTGGTCTATTCTATGCTTATTATAGCACAACTATGAATTTAAACTAAAAAAATTAATTAATTGTTTGTTTCAATTTTAACACATTTAATATTTAAAATATATATAGATCTATATATTTACGGTATATAAATTATGTGATCAAATATGTCTTAAAATATGAATTATATGATAATGTTATTTGAAAATGGAACAGAAATGTGAAACTTTTCATTTTCAATTAAATATTTCTGTATTTATTAAATTTTAGGCACAATATGAATATAAGAGTAAAATATAGACCCCAATAAATATTTTTGTACTGCACTTGTTTCTTTTTACGTTATAAATGGTAAGTTTATTAAATTTAAAAGTATTTCTCATTTTTTAAAAGGTCATGTGCATATGACTTGTATATTTTTTCACTATGAAAATACCAACATTTTTAACATTATGATGCAATATTATCATTTTTTAAACTATGTATAAAAGTACATACATTTGTAAATGTATAAAAATATTTTTAGATATATTTAGTAAAAAAATGTTCTATTACATGAACGTTTGTAAGAAACATGACTTACATAGTAAAGTATTGTTCTCTTCGGAATATTTATTTATTTTATTTTATATTTATAATGTCAAATATATTATAATTCTATTTTATATTTAACAAATGTCAAAATACTTATATGTGAAAATGATCGTTTAGACAAACAACGTACAATACTGAGTACCAGAGATCAAGAGATTAATCACAAAAACATTGTTAACCATTTTTCTTTTTTGTCTTTGAACTCGTGCCGTTGTATCAAAGTCTTGTGACAAATAGTTTTAAGGCCACTTTTAAAGTCAGGTCTTCATTTTTGTTGACTAATGCTTTCGCATTATTGGTGTTACTGATAATGTTATCTCCTCGTTTTTTTTATTTTTCTTATTGAGCAAGCCTTCATCTGGATTCATCAGTGTGGATTAATTTGCTAATTTATATCTTCGCGCCTC
>JABFOX010002333.1:0-11560 GCA_022817665.1 Axea sp. ZL-2020 | reverse complement strand
CATTAATATTCTATTTATTTTCTCATATATGCATTTGCATGTTTCATTTTTATGTAGTATATTAGGATAATAAAAAAGGTTACGTTCTTATATATAAGTTAAAAATTAATTACATATAAAAATAAGCATGTACTATAAAAGTATTATTTTGTAAAATATTTCTTTTCAATTGCGCACTAATAAACCAAAAAAAGTCTAACAATATAAATTAAGCGCCATTAATAATCAGCAATATGATATGATTAAGTATTGTGCATTCTAGTAATCATATCTAGTAATCATAATAATACAAACATTTCTGTTAAAAATATTTATGAGTATTGTGTAGTTGTTTTAATTGTTAATGTCGTATAAAGTATGTTTAAATATAATAACAAGAGTTCCTAATAACTAATTTCATTTAATTAAAATATATGTGTAATATAATATTATTACTAAAGTCATAACGAAATAATATATCTTTTTTATAAACATAGCTTTATTTACGATAAGATATAACTTGAGTTACGTTATAATTTTATAAGGTGTTCTTTATAAAGCGTATTTTATATTGTATATAATATACGTTATAGTAATCCAAGCAGAACGCTGTTGAAATAAATAAATTATAAGTCATTTTAGTATCATACCTTGAAAAAATGTGTTAATTTTATTGACTCGATTATGAATATGGATACTGAAACATTGTATAGATCATTATCGGTCATAAAAAAATTATGTAAAGTTTTATTTAATTAACCTTAGATATGGTTAGATAACTCGTAATTCATAAAAAGTTGGCCTTTTTTTTAACATACAGGTACGTTAATCTTGTAAATTTTAAAATATAGGATCGATCATCTTTTGAAGTTATAAATATACTTCTTCATATTTTATACATTCGTCTATTAAATTAATTATCAAACTATATACATATAATTTAAGCAAAATTAATTAATAGTAATTGCATTTCATGGATATTAATAAATATGCAATTTGACAAAGAAATTACTTGTTAAAAAAAACTATGAATTATACATGCAATCCGTGCATTTGATACATATACGTATAATTTCTATTAATGTCTATAATACAAGACTTCATTTGTAATATGATATTGTATATTTATATGTTATACTTGGCTGTAATTAAAATAAAGTTGTGTATAAATATTTTATTTGTGTCTCCTTGATTTTTCGAAACTTTTAGATTAATATAAAAATTTATGAAATCTATTCATAAAAAATTAACAAAATTACTAACTGATATTCTAATAGTATTTACGATTTCATACTTAAGTAGAATTTTTTGTCTAATTTCATAGCACATTATAAATTTAACATAATGTACTGTTATGTTCCGACATCCGACAACTGGAACATAACTTGACAGTCCTTGAGACATCACAGTATGTATTCAACTGTTTAACATTTTAAAAGTTTTTATAAATATGTATACATAAAATAAATCTTTTTAGTCAAAGTCTATGCTAAAAATATCACAAAAGCTGCAGTTTTTATTTTTAACAGGATCTGTGGGAAACATTTTTTTCAGTGCGAATATAAAATATAAGAAATTAAAACTAAAAAGAAGTTATGGAAAAAATATATTGAATTTTCTTTGGAATTAATCTGAATAATAATTGGAAATGATCTGAATAAAATTAAAGACTATTTGGCTTAACATATGGAAAATAGTTGAATGGTGTGCTTTCCCTATATAATTTATACACGAAGTATTGCAGAATACGTAAAAAATTCGTCTGAGTAATGTCTATTTAAAAATAGCTAATGATTGATTATTTTAAATCTGAGTGTGTAAAATCAAAAATACATGATATTTCATTGTAACAATTAGATCATCGTTTGATTATGTGAAACAGATAACAGGTAAGTATTTGTAAACACAATCTTAACTGGAAAATTCTAAACTTGAATCAGACATTGATGAAATATTGAATATATATACTAACCTGAGGATTTCTTGTTCAAAAAATATTTGATCCGTGTTCAGTCAATAACTGGATAATGTTTGGTTAACTTTTGATCAATACCTGGTTAACTTCTGAGTAAGAGCTTGTTAATTTCAAATTGTTCAAGACATTAACCAGAGATGAAACATATATTATTTATATATTCTTATAACATTTCTTTTGAATATTTTATCGGATAAGCTTCACGTTCCGGTTGTTAAGTCAGAATATTCCAAAAATTGAGCTAGATAGTTTCCAAATGTTATCATCTTTTCCAATTACTATTCGTATTAATTTCAGATAAATATTCATACATTTTTCCATGTGGTATGTAATCATATGATAATAAAAACTGATTTTATAAATAATTTATATACCTATTACGATTAATGTAATATCACCAAACTTATTTTTCAATTATTTAATAAAAATTATAATATATTTTATATAAATTATTATTTTAAATAACATTGATGAACAATTTCCAATTTTATTAACTATTAAAAATATTTTAAAATTTACCTGTGTCATTTTTTAAGCACATCATTTAAAATATTTTAATCTTATTTTTACGTTTTCTATGATTATCACAACGTAGTTATGCCTTTATGTAAAATGAATGCGTTTATTGAACAAAATTAATAATTATGCATTATTGATTTTAAATTAGTTACTGTTACTTTACTTCAATTATACAGATTTATGTAAGAATCTAACATTTTTCATGAACACATAAATATATATGAATACAAGTGATAAGATTTTTTAATTCTAATTTTATATTTTCTAAAATGTTTTATTTCAACATTTCTTTCGTAATTGTGTGACTAGTCCTCTCATTTAATAAAAAAAATTCAAAATACTTTTCTACAAAGTAATAATTTTAAGAGAATGTAGTTAATGGATGGAAGATTAAATTAAGCTATAAAATTAAATTAAAAATTCATTTAATCATTAACTGAATATTTGTAATGTAAAATACATGAAATGAGCACATATCTGTAATTTTCTTCTCTTTTGATGAAAAATAATAATTGATATTATAATAAATAATTAATCAATAACTTGATAATAAACGTGATAAATACCCACAACTAACGTCGAAACGTTGTTCGAAAAAATAAAAAGTAATAATAAGAACAATATATATATAAAAAAAAAAAACAGAAATAGTAATTTCAACTAAACTTTTGGCAACACGTCATTTAAATTGGTCGTTAAACATATTTTTCATATGTTTACACATGTTTACAAATCTAAAAAATACATAATCGTATTGTTGTGTAATAAAATACAACTTGTTAAATTTATTTAAGTTTCTTTCAAGTGCTTTACAGTACCTATACATTAAGAACACTTTTTAAAATTATAAATCATTTAAAATGTAACATTTTCATAGCAACATTTTTCATACGTTTTTGAGCTGCATGATTTTCTTTGACCATAGTGTTAGACAGTTGGTACACTAAGAAAACTACCTGTTTCTCATGAAGTTACGGAAAGTCGAAAAACAGTGTGACGTATTTTATTAAACCTTAAGAAAATTTGTGTTATTATTGAGACTGACGTCACAAATTATTACACGTATTAACGTGGCGCAGATGTATGTACGCAAGAAGTGCTCTCTGGCAAATACTTTTGAAATAATGGCAAGAACGGAAGAAATAACGAGGGCGCGAAAAAGTACAAAGATTCGAGTTGTTGCCTTCTTTAACAAACCTATGTCGTCGAGTATTTTCAGTATATTCTTTTACATGATCATTTTTCCAATTTATCCGGCTTACAAAAAGTAAAAAGTGCGTACAAGTGAAAATTTACTTTTAGTTCGAGATTCAGTAGGTACCTAGAAACATCCTTGGAATCAAGATAAATATCGTGTATTTGTCGTAATTTTGGATTGAATGTAACTTCGTATTTGAGAAGTAATGTAAATGTTCTGTTCGAACTTGTTGATGTCGTAACTGGACGTGAAGTGCATGTAACAACGCCATTTCAATTTATGATGTTGGCTCACTAAGAGCACTATAAAACGGAACTGAGTGAAGGTTTGATGCCTTGTTTGGCATGCTCGTTTAGAACAGTTTTGGATTATGTAGTTTTATGTATAGACACGCGTTTCATCATAAAAAGTAAACGATTTAAATATGTGTTTAAAGCCTGAATATTCAACAAAATTCTAGGTAAATCTGATATTCTTTGGACAGTTTTACTTAAAAGTAAAGCTTATGCGAATGCAGTTACATAGGTCATCATAAACTGTTATCGTATTATTGATTTATAATTATGATTTTAGAATGAATTTATACAAGAACAAAAAACTCAAATCACTGAATATGGGGTCGAAATAGTTTTTAATGTGTACGTCCTTTTAAGAAATTAATGAATTGGATTGTTACAGATGTAACAGAGGAATAATTTTCGTTCATATATATAATTCTTTCTTTTTTATCACCAAGAAAAAAATAATAATCGTTGTGTAACAAACGATTATAGTAACAAAAGTAGTAAAAAAATAGTGTAAAAAGAGTAACAAAAATAGTAATTCATTGAATTTTAAGAATTTGTTTATAATTTTGATTTGTTTTTATGAATATTTAAATCAAATTCATTTCAAAATACTGTACAATAGTATTAGACTATATTATTTAATTAATTTAACGTTACGAATACTGAAAATTCAAATATTGATTGACTTCATTAACGTGACTCTTATCTCGATGCGTCCGTGATTAAATTGGAATAGAACTAATTAAGTAAAACCTTTACATTAGATTGTGAAATTATGAAATAATACGGAAATTGAAGTAACAATTATTTTTGTTATTTAATAATAATAACATACACTTACAGTTTGTAAAAGTGAAACATATTATTACAGTAAATAAATATCATTATAGAATTTCAGTACACATTTTAAGATTTCTATAAAGTTTTGTAAATATTTGTAATTGTATGAAAATTATTGAAAAAATCTGAAAATCGTATATTCTTCAGTATACGTCACAAATATAAATAAATATTTACAAGTGTGTATTTTATTATATTGAATATTTTCCAATGTTTGTTTGAATGAAGATTTTTTACAATATTAAGTTTCGTTTAAAGAAAATAAAATTGTGACACATATCAACGCAATATTATGTAATAGCGCTACATGAATACATTACACAAACTGACTGGTTACGCAAATGGCGTCAAAGTTGTCTGCAGCCATAGTAATAACGATAACGTGGCTTTGGATCAACATAGATAAGAACTACTATTAAACTAACAATTTTCGAGGGTAATCTCGGAGTACTTTGAATTTCGCAACATTATTACTCGACTTAACTTCGAAATATAATTTATGCAAACCTTTGCAAAAATATGGAACATGTACCTAAACGTGGTGTGATTCGCTCAAATGCAATAAGTTGGATCAAATGCAGATTTCAGCCTTGCTAGAGCGCGAGATTGTCGTGGAAGGTAAAGCTGCACAATAATTTCTTGAGAGATTGCTGCGACTATTGTATCGCGAGAGATGTTAGCAGTTACAGTAACTGCGCTAAAATGAATTTCGAAAATAAATTTCAAACTTCTTTTAGCGAACTATTCAGAGTTATTTAAAACGAAACTTATTTTATTAGTTCAAATTTTATTTATTTTGAAAAAATTATGTTGTTTTATTATTCATTTATTAAATGTTGTTAAGAAACAAATAATTTTTAAATACTTTGAGCAGCATTTTTCAAAGATGCTAAGACAAATATTTAAAAAAATAATAAAACACTTTTACGTTTAAATTTTTCATGCCAAATTTATCTTTATAATATTTATTACAATGTTTTGGACTTTATAAACTTTATACTGATGTTTAATCTTTGCAATCTTTCATATTGATAAAATCTTTGAAATTTAAAATTATAATTTACAATTTATTGCAAATTTTTTAGAACATTCGTTGTTCAAAATCTGTGAAACCAATAAATTTTACGACTGATTTTTTATAAGTACATTCAAATGAAATAGCATTTAAATTTCGTTTACATAAGTGACACAAATTATTCATGTCTTGTATATAATTTATATTTTAATGTGTTATGTTAGAATTATTAAAACATATATCGAAATATAACAAATGATTCAATATAGGATTTCAATGATAAAACTGATATCAAATCAAACATGAGCTGTAAAATTATACAGGTATATGAAATAGATTAATATTTTCGTGTAATTTATTTCATTAAACTTATTATATATTATATATTATATACTATAATAATAAATTGAATATTGCTTTCAATATATTGAGAGTTGGCATGTTTTTAATATCGAATTCAATGTAAAATCTGTTTGTATAAAACTTATGAAAATATTATTACACTTTAAACTTAACATTATTTTTAATGCTAAATGTCTTACCAAATTTATTTATCAAATTTCATATTGTATTTAATATTAAGTTACTATTTGTAATTTTGGTTAATAAAAAAATATGTTTTTTAAAAATAAAACAAATTAATGTACTGTAAATAATAAATAATTACTCAGTAAACCATATAAACTGTTTATTATCATGATTTTGTACATCATGTGATATGAAACAGGAACTGCGTTATTTCTTCAGTGTAATATGATATAAAACTATATATTCTACATATTTAGTAGTATACATATGCATCGTCTTGTTAATCATTCAATGGTACGGTATTATGTGCGATCATGTTAAATCGTGTATAATCATTGATAATTATGCAAAATTGCGCGATAAATTTGTTTCTCATGGTATTTATTGAAACGTTTCGGGGCATTTGAGATATGTAAATGCAGTGAACGATACGTTGACATTTACAAAACTGGTTATCGCTGTTTTACGTTCTCCTATAAATCATGAGGAAAAAGAAGACAAGAGTTGTTTTGATTAGTTATGTGACGTGCATTAAAGCGCGGTAGAATGTGATGTATGATTAGTTTGCCCCGAGGATGTACATTCTGGATGATACGTAGACGCGAGAACAGCAGCAGATTCGTCGAACGAATATCGATTGAACTTTTGTTTCCGTGATTTGTTGGATGTTTACTGTCACTCGCCTGACGTTATGGGAAGTAAAACGGTTTTGGGGAGGAAATAATGACGAACTCATCAGTTTAATTTTTTATCTCTTTACATTTTGTTCAGTTATGTCATTTTTATTAATTGCGGGCATTTGATTTGTTTTACCGTTCTTCCTCTTTTTGTTACTATCTTTTTCGTTCTCTTATTTTCGAATTTTAACACGAATGAAAGTTGAAGAGGGTGACTGAGATCGATTTTAATAAAATTAAACTGAAGTAAAATGGTGAATAAAACGGTGGTATGGTATTGAAATGAAACGTCAAAGTTGAAACGAATTGGCTGAATTTTATTTAAGAAATTCACGCTATTAATGATTTCGCGTTGAAAGAGCTAATTTTCATTAGGGATTTCGTCCGTATTCGCAATTTAAAAGGAATCAATTAATAATGAATTGCGACAATTTTAATATAGAATTATATTTAAAGTGGCAATGTTTGTGATAGGATCTTAATGCCATTTAAAAATTATAATGCACAAAATATGAAAGGAAGAAAAGTAAAAATAAGCAAAAAGGTTTAAAAAGTTGACGACTGTAAATTAAACTACGTGAAATACGATAGTTATTTATGAATTTAATAATTAATTTTTAGATTATATATTTAATTTTACTTAAATGCTTATTTATTTATGTTTCTTATTTTCATATTACTTTAAATGAAACTAATATAGTAAAGTGATAAATATTAACTTATACTTTTATAGTATTAAAATTTTACAGCTCAACAAATTATGTACATAATTTATCACTTGAGAAACATAAAAAACCACCGACGAAGAAAAATGCAATTAAAGAAATAAGAAAATAAAATAATTCATTTAAGGATAAAGTTTAACTAAGACTTCAAAAATAATAAAAAGTGATGGAAATGAATGTAGTTTTGAAGCATAGCTTTTGACCTAATTCAAATAATGATTTTAGATATATTAAAAAAAAATAAATAAATAAACTGGACAAAAATTAATACTTTTTATTTGCACATATATCATTCAACTATTCATATAATATAAGAAACATATTTTGCACGTACGCACAGAGCAATGTTATAAGCTGAGCATAAAATTGTCGAAGCACTTTTGCTATGATAATCCTGCTCATAAATACTATACTATAGGTTTCCCATAATTCTGTCAAACCGAAGACAAATTTGGCGAATCTAGAATAAATTTATACAATATCATGTCATTTTTTTTCAAATGCTATTTCTGTTGACAGTTTCGCTAGAAAAATAGCAATTTTTCTATCAAATAATATTTCTTTCCTTATGATCGCTTTTCAGTCACATTAATTTCTTTACTTATATTTAAAACAATAATAACAAGCTAAATAAGTTATAATAAACTTTCTTATTACATATTCTTTTTTAAAAAAATATTAATAAATGTAAAGATATTTGCCATTATTAGTGCATTAATTTAGTGAACGAAAAAAAATGTTATCAAAATATAATCAAACTTGTTTACAAATAATCAATAGCTATGTGAGTAATGCATGAACAACGCAATGAAATTCTGTTTTCACAGATACTGTGTATTTAAAAATATTAAATGAAATTTTGCAATGTACTGTGTTTGTAACTATAAGATTAATACAGCGAGATTTTGAATTTGATAATCGGATTTCGCTTGAAACGGTATGCTTTTATTGTACATTCTTTCAAAGAAAGCATTCATAGAAATATAGATTAAAATATAGAAGGTTTGAAAAGAAGACGTTGAAAAGAAATGATTTGTGAAAAAATTAAGTTTTCAATGAATAGAAAAAAATAACTCTATTAAATAATGCTGTTTCAAATATCGGTGCAAAAATTGTTCTTAAAAACGTTTGTATACACAGAATAAAAAAATTCTAAAAGCAAAGTGATTAAAAAAAAAAAATCGCGTATTTTCAAAACGTTGGATTTTATGTAAAATGCAATCAAAATAGAATAAATGAAATACTATTCATTAACTCTATACAGTAAAACTCACATGATGTTTTAGAGTTAGAATTTAAATTTAATAATTTGTCTTAAGATAGAGATTAAAGCTTAAGTGTAGTTTAAAATGTAATCCTTTTGGTAGTAAAAAGATTAAGATTTTGATTCAGATTTAATAATTAGCGTCGGTCTTAATACTATAATGTTTGATAGAAATCAAAATTAAGGTAATGATCAAGAAATAAAGCAAATGTAAAGCATGGACAAAACTTAAGTTCTTAAAAGAAATATTAATAATATATTAAAACAACAAGATCTTAATTAATATTTCGTTAAATAAATTTTCACAGAATATACATACATTTGTAATATTAATGTATTGCACAATGCATATTTTAACAGCAAATATTTTTATTTATTGCTGAATGTGTAATTAATGAAATGAACGTTAAATCATGTTGAAATAATCTTCACAATTGCTAAAATTTACTTCATTTGATCTCTTATGCAGAATAAAAGTCGCTAAAAATCATAATAAAAATAATAGGTAATTATGGACAATTACTACCTCACCATAACCTCATTCCCAAATACATAACGGAATCGAAATTCATGCATAAACACCTATACTGAAGAGAGAGAGATGTGCATACTGGATACTACATATCCTGGACCAAAAATTACGAATATCTCAAGAACGGTTGATTTTCCTCGCAAAATTCTTTCGAATTCGGAATCAGCATTAAAAACTGCATCAATCCTATTTATTACAACCATATGTTGGATGGGGGTTGGGGGTAATTGTTCATAATTACCAAATAATAATATGAAATTTTATACATGTAAAATAAGGTATTTAAAATATTGTTGCATACGAGTATTTAATCCAACAGTGTTAAAATACAAAGTTTAATTAATTTCAGTATTTGTAATACATTTAAAAGTTGTATTTGTCTTTAACATATTTATTTTTACTTCATATATTTAGCATGATTATAAAAAAATTTTAAGTAAATAATTATACCTATGCTAATATATTAAAATATATTAAAAATATATTTTATATTTTATTTTGATTATTTTTTAATTGAATATATTTTATTTTAACCAATATAAAAAAATACATTATAGTAATAGTATTTTTAAAACGAGTGATTAATTAGATTTGTTAGATTAAATTTTATGTTCCAACTAGTTCTAAAAAAATTAATTTTTAATGATTCTTCGTACAAATAACATATATCTTATTCTTTCATTTTTATAACTATTAATCAAATTGCTCGAATATTTGTACATATATGTAATTTATTTTTAATCGACTGTAATAAACTTATATATATATATATATATATATAATAAAAATATTTACGTATGAGATAAATGAAACGAAATTATAAAAAGTATTGTAAAAAGTATTCATATCTAAGAGAAATCAAATAACTTTATTTTGTAGATTTTTTTAGAAAACGTTGATTTAACTTTTATCAGAGGAACATGAGTTTATTAGACTCACGAAAATAAAAAAAGCTGTCAGTAGATTTACAACAGTGCAAGTGAACTAAAAATATGAGGTCAAAAATAGTTAAATAGTTTACTTGCATTATAATAAATAGTTGTTAATAATTTGTTTACAACATTTAAATTATTAACATTACCAGTAATACTATTTTGAGATAATTGAGATTAATATCTATTATTGCAAAATTATTTTTGGTGTTTAAAATTAGAATTCAATATACAATATAATTATTAGTTAATTTTTAAATATAAAAAAATGATCGTTAATTCATCCTAACCTGTAATTAATGTTTGAATACTGCACTTTAATTTCGAATATTTTAAGGAATCAAGAAAAAATCGTGATTAAATTCCATAATGTGCTCAGATTATTTACGATTTATATATTTTATTAAGCGTTATTGTTATAAAGTGTATTTAATGAATTGTAAATAGTTTTAAAGGTACAATATAATTACATAAAAATTTGAAAAAATATTAATATACAAATTAAAAATGGGCCACTTATTTAACTGAAACTGAAAAACGGAGTATAAACAGCATTATGAAATATTTTTTTGTATGTTTAAATAACGTTAATCGGTACATTCACGTCTAATTTAATCACTCAACGGGGGGTTTATATGTCTAACTAAAATTTATTCTGATAGTAAAGCAAATGAGTCCTAAAACTATAAAAGGACGTAAGAGATAAGTGGGACGAAGAGCTTTTTTAGTTTGAACTTTGAAGTTTGTACGATCACTCAATAAATTTAGCGCGATTCTTTACAAGTGTAGTACAAATGGGAAAATTTTAGATACTGAATTTTTACGTTATGGGAATGTAAGTTTTCGTGATTAAGATTTCGTTTTCGATTTAATATTATTTTCATAACTGAAATCAGTAAATATTTAAGCAAGGCTTACACGTTTGTCTTCAGTGCTGATTAAATTTAAGAAAAAATTATTCATTAATTAAAGGTGTACAAAAATTTATCTTGTTATTTATAATGGTAGTTTTGTTAGTTTGAATAGGAGTCATTTATATATTTTAAAATACATTATAATTTTATGTTAATGGTTTTCTTATTAGTTGTC
>JABFOX010002332.1:0-11560 GCA_022817665.1 Axea sp. ZL-2020 | reverse complement strand
CCCCAACCTAATATATTAATTATTGTTCCTTTTAAAATACTTGTAATTTCATTTTTTAGGAAATTCAAAAATATAATTGTATCAATAATTATGAATAAAAATAAACATGTAAGTGTAATAACTAATCAATAAATATTATTGAATGATACACAATTAAATAATAATAACAATAATAATAATAAAATTTAATACATTAAAATCAGTAATAATTGGTATTTAACTATTAAAATTTAATTATTGCCTATTGCAATTGTTATTGCAATTATTGATCAATAAATGTTAACAAATTAATTCTTTTTTACACGTAATCATTTTATTGAGTAGATATTTAATTATCTTTGAAATAAAACAAGAAATATAAAATTTCAAAGAATATAAATAAAAGTTAATATAAATTTGAAACGCAAAGACAACGAATTTCCCCGCCTGAAGACTAGATGCAAGTTTAACGGTATCGTCCAGTGACCGGACTAACGCTTCGGTCTGCATATCACCCGATAATACCCGACTACAACCTTTTGCGCAAATGCAATGCTCACTTGACTGTAATCTCGGAAAATACCCGTCACTCTCACTACAATCAACTACTTGTTAACAACTAGCGCGCCAAACGATGCGTGTAGCAATTCAGGCAGTCTCGATTTACCAGCTTACGTCTTCATTTGACTTTGCATTTGCGCATCTTGACGAAGCAGCATCGGATTCATTAAAAAGCAACGAGCTTAGTCAATAAACAATATAAAAGTCTACACGCGAGACGCGGTTATATAATCAGAAATATTTTATACGCATTCAATTTTTCATCGTTTATACCAGTGTGAGTTCGATTAAACGAGTATAATATGATTTTTAAGTTATAGACGCTTGACATGAAACGTATTTTATAAGTAATAATTTTGTACTTCACAAACATTTAAAAATAATTTTTCAGTTTTCAATCTAAATTTAAAATTGCATTTATATATATAAATTTCCCATGTGGAAGTAATCAATACAGCAAGAAGATAGCATTAGTCAGGCAAAACGGTTGGGCATTAATACGTCAAGAAAACAGCAGAAGCTTGATACACACTCTTTCAAGTACCTCTATTATTCTCACGATCCAGGCTAGTATCAGATTGATTGTCGTAATCTTTGTCATACCACTGACTGATTAAAATTTCCTAAATTTCAATGTATTCTAAATTTTGTACAATAAAAAGTTGTTGAGTGCATGAAGTGCGGGGACACATAACAAAAATGCATGCTTCTAGTTTCATTTCACTTTTCTTATATTATCGACAAATTTCGCAACCCCTTAATCTTTGATGAGATGCTTTTAATCGTGTAGATTTTACTTAAAGTAATTAATTTCAACGAACTATATTTATAATGCGAAAAAATATTTACAAACTGCATAAAGTGCTGATGTTAACCTAAATATGATTCTGACGAAAAGAAATGTTACATCAGCGTTGTAAGCTTAATGGTTTTTTTATTACCACAATACGTCGATGCGTCATTGCAAATTCAACGCCAATTTTGTACTAGAAAACATACTGTAGTGCTTTGGTGTTCACTGTTTGTTTTTACAACATTTTTATTTAATAAATAAATATCTATCATTTTTACTTGAAAGATAAGTTTCGGTTGTAATGAGAAATTTTGAAGACGTTTATTTGAAGACCTTATCTTTCCTTAAATTTTCAAATTAAACACTTTTAGAATTTTGAATGAAAAGTAAGCTAATTTTAATTTGCTGTGCAGCATAAAGAAAATAATGTCCAAAAGCAATACTTTTGACACCGGACATCAAATATTCAAAACGAAATTCATATAAAATGAATGTACACTACATGCATAATTCTGGAATATAAAACCAACGAATACCTATTAGTTTTTCTTGTGAGGCGTACGTGTCTCTTTGCGATATTTCGAGAAAATGTCGTAAAACTGTATGAGAACAATTGAAGCTCGACAGGTGCTGCAAACTGGCCTGCGCATATAAGTACAATGAAGCACGTGCACGTAATACGGTGTTTAGTCGTGGATCTGATAAAGTTCAAGCGAGATATTCTAATGACGTATGCTTTAGGCGTCAATTTATTCACCTTTTTTGTCCCCTTTTTGCTCACGACTTCGTTGTATTTTCATTTTCATTCGCATATCAGGTAAGAAAAAATGCAATTCGATTATCAGTCAAACGCAATCGCACCGTGTACACGCGGCGCCAACCCGTGGAGTCTCTAATGTTTAAATTGCTTTGTCGATAAGCCATCCGTAATCTATATTTGAAAGCTCGGATGTGAAAAAATAAATAATTCAGTCGCGCGAACGATCGCTGCCGTCCAAATAGATTTTCGACAAAATGGATTTTCAGGCGCGTGATCAGTCGTTTGATATTTTGTGATGATTATGCGCGCTCATTCGGACGTAGAAATATAATTTCGTGCTGGAAAATTCCTCATTTATTTTGGCAGCGAATACGCTGCGGGTCGAAATGTGAGTTAACGATATTTAGTGCGGCCTGGCAAATTTCTGACTAAGAATACATTTAGGACCATTTTAAACAGTTTTAATTAGTTGATTGAGCTATAAAAAAGACATCTTCATTATTACAATAATAGTTGTTCATTAAACGTTAAAAACAGTGCCGTATTAATCATTCTTAGAGAAAAGAAATGGAAATATGAGGAATAAATATGACGATTACGTTTATCCTCATATTCAGTTTTCTTTATTTGATTTTTTTATTTTTATCAATTTATTTACTATTTTAATTTTTTACGTACGCAATGTTTTGGTATAACATTTTAACTAATATACCAAATGGATTAAATTAAAATAAATTACTTTTTATACATTTACAAATCTTCTAAATCTGTGTTTATAAAATATAAAAGAATTAAAATTTAACATCAGTATATAATTTTGTAACAAACAATACTTTTGTTTTGTACAACTAATATATTTTTCCTCAGATTTTAGTTTTCCTGACATGTCATGGAAAACGTTACATATATGAACACAGGAAATAAACAAAGGTGAGACGAGCGACTTTCTTTCTGTATTTCTTCTGATCACTGTCCTCTTTGACTTTATAATCAAAATACTTTTCGTAAGAATGTTAGGAATAAATAAGTCACATAATATAACAATAATAATACAATATATATAGTAATAATAAGAATAGTAAAATGAATATAAATATTCATTTACTTATATATAAAAGTGACAAAAAAGCATATCTTGACGACGTTTTAGCACGTATTTAGGATATGTATCAACTACTCAACTATTTAAATTTCATTTTTAACCGATATTAAACTACCATAATTCCTATATATCATATATGTTGAAAAAAATAAAATTTTGTTATAAATTAATAAATTTTGTTATAATTCATAAAATATGTATCGGTATAAATAGTAAATTTTTTCTTGTTATTTTTGTTATTTTGAATTGTATTTAATATTATTAAATCATTAATTAAAACAAACACAAATTGTTTTCAATAACAGTATTCTAATATTTCTTAAGCAAGAAATTGTATAAATAATTTATCTGTTTAAATTTCGTTAATAATTATAAAGCTTATAAAATAAAAAGTTTTAGGTTGTGAGATTTCGAACTGCGGAATATTAAATATCGATTTAAATCATCACGCAGATGATGAATATGCTTCTTTTACAAAATTATTATTAAATTTACAACAAATCATCACAGCAATAAAATATTAAGAGGAATGAAGAAAAAATGTGTAACTACAGCAAACCGTTCTGTGCGTATTTGATACCTTATTAGATCGAATCTGATACCTTGCACTGCACCAAATTAAAATAAGTGATAAACATTGAAGATTTTGTTATATTTTCATATGCCTAAATCGATTATATTTATGTAATAACAAAGGTAATTAACAGCGGTGTCTTTAAAGTATTTCAGTACATGAAATTTTCATCCAACGAAAATTGTGTTATAATACAGTAAAAAGTGCACAGGCTTTAACAAACTAAATCGTTTATTAGCAAGTACCGTATTAAATGCGCCTCGGAAAACAGATCGTTAATCACACTTGCCAAATGATAAATTTTGTAACGCTGATCGTAAATATAACGACGAGAATAGTTAGTATTACGATCGATCTGTACGTTGGAGTGACCGCACGGTAAATTTAACAGCTAAATTTTCTACGCGTGCAACTGGCTTGTTTGTTTAAGTCTCTGAGGTAGCCGAGGTTTCGCACTGTTCAGCAATAGCCCCACGTCGCAATGATAAAAGTGCGGCGATAATGCGAAAGTTGGGATCGCCCGCGGTCTGCTCGCTGGCAGGCGAAACCGTGCATATTGCGTGAGAGTCGAGGCGAGCGGGCAGAGGCACGAGGACCATTAATGATGCATAGCTCGTCGGCGTTTGCCTGACACTCATAATGACCCTACAGACTGGCTCGCTGGCTAGCCGGTTGGCTCGTTGGCCAGCTCCTCTCGTGTCGAAATGTGAGCGCGCCGTTTCGCCGGCTATACGTACAAGCGACTGTAAATGGCGCAGCGCACGTCGTTGTCGTTGTCCTTATTTTCATCCATTATACGCCCCGCTGCAGCTTTACGGCACCTACGTGCGCGCTCGGATTCGTCAGCCACCACCCCCGCATTATCGCGAAACTCCACAGATGTTAAGCTGCCGCTTCCCTCTCGCCTTTCGTCTCCACCATATTTTTTTCTTCTATTTTTGTTTCGCTCCTTCGCGTTCTTATCATAATTTGTTCCACGCCAATTTTTTTGCAGATAATTTCCTTTTTCTTATTTCAAAATAAATTACAAAAATATTCGTGTCAATGCGACTCCACTCCAGTTAATCGATTAGACCGTTGTGATTTTTCGTAACACGAGATTTTTATGTTACGCAATGTAAGTTTTTGTTTCATCGAATTATTATTCGTAGTTATGTTTTTATCATTATAAATACATAACTTTTCGTTCAAATATAACGTTACGTTGAAATGAAGAAACATAAACCTCAATTCGGATTTAATTTAAGTTGATGCAATACATATAACTTTTTTTCACCTGCTTAAGTTATCCCGAAGTATATTTAATAAAAAGCGATTAATTTTAGAATTTAATACAATAATAATCCAAGATTGTAAGGTAATTGCTAAATAAATATTAACATGCTAATAAAATACTTTGCTTGTATACCTAAATTTTGTAAAACGGAAAACTGTAATTAATGTGTGCATGACGGATTTAAATAATTTTATTCAAAAATAATATTTCTGTTTAAATAAAACATACATATGAATTAAAAATATTGAGTATTTCATAAGACATAAAATGTACTGTTTATATACATTAACACCTGTCAAACAGTAGTTTTAATCGTAAAAGAACAAAATTTATTCTGAACATATTTGCAAATTATATCGAATTGTACCTTTAAATACATTTTATTTACGATTTTTCTTTTATAAAATTTGAATTTCTACAACTCGATCTATGAACATGATAAAATTAGTTATTATTTAAAGGTCTGTAGAGGTTAATTAGATTATTCTCAATAGAAGCCTAACTTGCACAATTACGGCTTATTTTTATAACAAAGTTTAGTAACAATTTCTTTCGCAAAATAATGTACCCATGAAAGATGCTTTTCGTATTTCAGTAATGCCCACAAAATCACGTTCGTTTTGCATCTATCATGATCAATTATTAATCTTTTCGTGTTCATGCATGTTGTATAAGGATCATTATTACTGGGAAACGCCACCAGACCTCTGCATTTTAAAACTAACAAAGTGAATTCTGACAATTGCAGAACATATTATCACCAATTGATAATTGTTTTTCTACGTTACTGTGTCAGAATGTACATATATGTATATATCACAACGTGCCATCAAAAATTTAATAATTCTAAGAGAAAAAATGTTCACTGAAAAGACATACATACAAAAAATATTCAATGACTTTTATCCCAGTCTTTAAAAATGTAAAATATTTTATTGAAAATTAATAGTCAAACAGCTCATCTGTATTTAATATTCATGAATAAATATATAAATATACACGCATAATTATAATGTAAAATATTTTGTTTTGTGTCTACGTAAGTTTCTAAAACTGTTGTTCAAACATTTTATTCGAGTTATAAATTTATGCGATGAATGGGCATTAACAAACACATGCATTTGTGATTATTTAAAAATATTTCTGTACTAAAATTGTCATCATTATCGGGTACAATTTTCTTTATACACACTTTTAAAATGTGTAAATTAGTTCTATTTTATTTCTTGATTTAATACAGAAAAACTATATATAGCTTTGTTAATGATAGTTTATTATATGAGTCTATATCTGTAAATATATTATACTGTAAAAAAATAACGTACTTTAAACTTCTTATTAAAAGAATAATTATGTAATCGAAACGAACAAAATTATCAAAAATTTGTTTAGAAACTGCACTGGATTTGATTTGAATGTATACAATATTACTCCTGCTAAATATTTTCAATAAAAT
This sequence comes from Axea sp. ZL-2020, assembly GCA_022817665.1. Classification (NCBI taxonomy): domain Eukaryota; kingdom Metazoa; phylum Arthropoda; class Insecta; order Hymenoptera; family Scelionidae; genus Axea; species Axea sp. ZL-2020. The sequence continues at coordinate 5,059 of JABFOX010002332.1, read as the reverse complement.
TGTACTTATACATTATATAATTTAATTCGGGAAGTATTTAAAGAATACCCGTGATAAATTTATAATTAAAAATTATTTTTGTAAAATAATTCTGCTTAAACATGCATGTTTCTACTTACAGACAGAAGTATCTTTAAAACGATAATGCATCAGATACATCGCGATAGCTAAATTGGGTATTATATTAAATTATTCATTGTTAATAATAAAATAAAGATGAGATTTTGCAGCAGAAAAAAATTGTTTAAATGTGTATTTCAAAAATTACTGAAAAGAAACGACAAATTTTAATTATAGAAATATGCTTTCGTAACTGCCATTTTTAAGAAGTTTGAAATAAGACCGCTCTAATATTCCGTTCGTATTAAAAGTAACTTTATTCCATCAATTTGATTTCTCTAGAAAAAATGGAAGAGACAAAAACCTTTGTCGATCAATTTATAGAAGTTTATTTTGAAAATTATAACCGTAAATAATTCAAATTTCGCTAAATCCTTTTATCAGCGCAATTCTTCAAGAGCACCAGCATGCCATCCATCATTCTCTCTCCACCTCTTCAATTTTCTCACTCTTTTTCGCACGCTCCGTCTAAACTTCCAACCTTCAATCTAAAGTCAGATTCGTCGAGTCGAGATCGCAAATGTCGCGCAAGAATATCCAACAATTTCGCGGCAAGCATCAAGTCGACGGAGCGTTTTATTAATGCGACAGAGCAGAGAGTTTGAGAGCATGAGTGAAAGAGAGATAGCGATAAAGAGAGAAAAGAAGAAAGAGACAGAAGCAGGAAGGACCGAGTTCCCGGAATCAGAAGATGGTCCGAACGAAGGATGGCAAACAGCAGGGAGCTGGCAGAAGCTTCGTAAGGTCGATATATTCTGAGACACAGCACGAGAGAATCGCACACGACGGCATTTGCATAGAAACGTCAACCAGGGTTTATACCCCCATTAATTATGCTCCGCGACCAATGAGCCGGTGCGCCCGACATCCCTGCCATGCGAACTGCACACACAGTGACATCTACATTCAACGATTCACACGCCCGTACCAAGGAGGTTCCTGCGTTTTGTCCCGTTAAATTGGTTGTCTGTGACTATTAATTAAGAGAGTGGGGCAACGTCTTTTGCACCACATTTCAAATTATTGATACGATAATGAAATCCTATTCAAGTACAAGAGTAACAATTATGAATACAATTGCTCCTTAGTTGAATAAAAAAAAAATACTAATATTCAAATTGCTATAGATACTTATCAAATTGCTATAAATTACATAATGATTTATATGTAAATTAAATTATGATTAGCATAGAAGAATGCTGGAATACTAAACAGTAAATTTGATTTACCAACATTTTATTATAAATGAATATATATATATATATAATTGCATTACAACTTCATACACAAAATTTGTAAATATAGTCTATAAAATAATTTGTTTTTAAATATGATTCAAATACAATTATTCTAAAATTTAATTGTTCTCAGTCAAAACTGATTTAAATTTTGAAATTTACATCAAACTTGAAATGACTTGAAATATAAAACCAATATTTTGAGAAGTAAAAACATTGCCTCGATATAGGTCACATTTAATACTTCAATTAATAAACCATGACCTCTCATGTTTGTATATCTCAATTACTTGAAAATCCCAACTCTTAATTATTTTAATGCGTTGATTGTCGTTTAATCTTTAAGAACGAGGTTACAGCATATTAGATTGGCACCATATAGAAAATGCCACGATATATGAAATTATTTTAATTAAATTGTTAATATCATTTGTTGTAATTATCATGATGTTAATGCAAGAATGAGAAAATTATGAGTATGTTTTTTTCTCGTAGTCGTTATTTAGGAAAAAGTTTGCTAAAGAACAATTGCTTATTGGCGATACTTGATTTTTTATGGGACGTTCTTTAGTTTTACATATATACAAACAAATATTACGTATTTTGTATATGCGTATAACATTTGCTTTTTAGTCAGTTCCTATTCGAGTGTCAACGATGATGGTCATTCATTTCTAAGCAACATATTATTTTAAATATATACTTTTAAAATCTTAAAAAATCTTTTTTTAATACACGCTTCCCACATTATTTAAAAGTTTAGATTGAATAATATTAACGTTGTGTATACCGGAAGAAAAATAAATTGTAAAAATGAACACACCATTTTATAAGAGAGAGATACCCTTAGAAAAATTGCAACTTTTTATGTGAAATCTTTAATGCAAGCATGTAAAGTTTGAATTTAGAATACTTTCTCTCATTATATCACTCATTATTATGTATTCGAAATATGATTTTTGCATTACTGAAATTCAAAAATCATGCCAAATTTTTATATATAAATACCTGAATAATTTCCTTTAGGAATGACTAGAATAAGCATTTTTGAAACATTCTTGCAAAAAATTATAATAAATTCATATATATATTTGTGAAAATTTCACAATATACAATTGATTTGAACTAAAAATGAACTTTTTTTTTATAACGCGATAGTGAAAATGTTATAAGATAAAATTATATAAATGATTTTATTGATATATTGCAAAAAAGAAAAATATTGCAAATGAATCAACTCTAAGAAAACAATATATTAACATTTATAACACAAGTTGTGCAATAGTATATTTTTAATGTATGTTCAAATTTAGAAAATTTCATAAAAGTACAAATCTTGAAATTCAAGAAAAAGATATATACGAAATAAACAACCAATGTAATAAAAATAATTAAAAAAGTGTTTATTAATATTTTCTAATTTTCTTTATGACTTAAAAAGATCACACAAAAATGTGACGTTAAAACATTGATCATTTATGTTTCTGAGAGTAATAAACTTTATATATATAAATTTAATGTTATTTTTTTAATTTTATTAGAATCAGAAAATCAGAATATATTAGAATATATTGTGCAGAATAAGCAACCAATACATATGAAATTGGATAATTTATAAATTACTTACTGAGATTATTTTTCTTATGTCCTACAGACGTAAAGGAATATTCTACATTCGACTTCGTGTTCATTCAACACCACAGCATGGAAGCGTTGACCAATTTTGCAATTACTAAGAGATGCTTACATTCTGGAACATACATAAGTACAACAAATAACTTTTTTTCGAAAACACAACAGATGCATGTAAAAAATTTGATTGCTTTTATCTTAATAATAATAACATCAATTTTATGAATGTATTTTCGAATATTTTTTGTATAATTTTATAATTTGTATATTTAATGTAAAATTTATGAATTAATATAGTGTGTTAAAGTATTGGTAGAAGTACATAAAATACATATATAAAAATAATATAAGAAGTTTGTAATTAACGAAAGAGATTATACAACAAACACCGAAACAAAACAATAAAAAATGTCAAAATGAGAAACAAACAACGAATTCATTAAATTCCAAAATAGATCAAACTGTTTGTTCTGTTATATTTGAGGATGCCAAATAATATCAAAAACCGCTTAAACGTTTGATCAATATTACTAAATTAATTATTTTAAGTAAAGGAAAAATAGATAATTGTGGACTAGAACGCTCCTCGAATACGGGATGTTAATATATGAAATTTATTATATATTAACACATACCCAAGCACAAGACGTTTACTTCCAATTTACATTTTCCAAAAAACTTCCAACCATTGCTGATTAAAAATAATTATACTGTACTCTACTCTTCTTTTATTTCCCAATAATCGGACGATATTTTCGACAGAGAAAAGTTAGGATCTCCTTCGATATTTGTATGTTGTTGCCACAAGACTCGCACGACATTTGTATTGTAAGAACACCACGGCTATACAATAATTCCACCAAAAGTTAGTGACAATATACTCGGAGCGTTCCATATTGACTACTAATAATATCGAAAGTACCGTGTATTATTTCGAATGTATGTTTTGAATAAAATAAAAACAAAACACTTCGAAAATATATATTTATATTTTTTGTTTTCTGAAGAAATGTATACATTATAAGAAATGAATTAAATTAACGTCGTTAATTTAAATACATTAAGTTAACTTAATTAATAGAACAACGATATAAAATAATAATTAAAATGTATAATCTTTACTTATATATATAACACTTTGCGAATTTTGTTAGTTTTATATAATTTTATATTTTTTGTTATATATATTTATTATTAATTATATAAAATAACATTTTACAAAAATGTTTAATGGTTCACCGGCAGGCTTAGTTTTTTAGTTTTGCAAAATTATAATCGCAAATATCTCGTGAATCGTTAAAGATTTTTTTTCAAAATTCTTTCAGATTCGTAATCAGTGTAAAAATGAATCGATTTCTTTTACGAACACTCCATATTATGGAGGGAGGGGTATGCAAACCGGATGCTGCATATCCTGGACCCAAAAACGAGATTATCTCGAGAACAGATAAATTCCTCGGCAAAATTCTTTCAGATTTGTAATCAAAGTTGTAAACTGCGTCGAAAACATGTAATGAAGGCTGGATTTGGGAAGAGGGAGAGTTCTACTCCGCAATTACTGAAAAATGTACCGTTATATGATAAAATCAACTGGACTTTACGGTAATCGTATTTGTAACATAATTTAATTTAACCATGTTATCGGTACATTTTACTGCATATTCAAATAAATGTATTTGGTAGTTTTAAACAAAATCTTAAACTGTCCTCCCAATTACTTTTTCTCAGTTTCAAAATAGCGTCTTTCTTTAATCAATTAGGAGAGAAATGATAGAATAAACATTGAATATTTATAAATAAAATAAAACATGAAATTATTAAAAAAAAAAAAAAAACATAAGCAGTATACTTAAATCATTAGTATTGAAAATGATGATTTTTTATGAAAATGATTTTTTAACTCAATATTGATTTTTATATTATTTTTTTTTGTTTTATTTAATTTATCTTAACTTTTTTTTTTTTTTTTTTTTTTTTTTTTTTTATATTTCTTTTTTTTTTTTTTCACTCTAACTATAAAATATTTTTTTTTTTTTTTTTTAATTTTTTTTTTTTAACTTATAATATTT
>JABFOX010002331.1:0-11560 GCA_022817665.1 Axea sp. ZL-2020 | reverse complement strand
TCAGCAATGTAGACTGAAGGATGTGTCGTTATGTAACCGATTAATAAAGATTCGTTTGTATTGTATTCAGGCTTGAATTATAATTTTGAGTTATTTTAAAATGAAAGGTGATCATACACTGGTAAGCTGTCGCCTTTTATACAGAAACCAGGTTTCCTGAAGATTTACTAGTATGATTAATTATTTATTTGTACTAGAACGAATATATAATGAGAATAAATTATTTTCTTTCAATGAAATTATACTATATATGTATAATGAAGAATATATAAATTGAATATCTAGCTTTAATTTCTGTTCCATGATTTTTTATGCTTTTGTGCTATTTAGAATAAAAGAAATAAAATTAATATTTTAATAGTTATTATGTTTTTTAATTATAATAGAAAAATTAATTTAAATAAAAAACTTGGAAGAAAACTGTAAAAACATATATATTTCTAAAACTATATCATGCACAATATTACATTAAAAAGTTTCAAATTGCGTTTATTGCAATACATTTTAGCAGTATTTTTTTAAAAGTTATAATTTAGGAAAATTTTAATATGATTTTGTTTATACTGAATATCATTTTCTACTTTTACGCTGTACATTTTTACAAGAACTTTTTTTTATGGACAATGAAACGAAATTACTTTACTAAATCTCATTTTTTATGAAATAAATATAATTCTATTCTAATTAGATTTGATTAAAATGTATGATAATACATAATCAAGAGTGATTAAAACATGATTAGGAATTAGAAGAACATAAATATTATTTCGCATGAAAAATGTTTATATCTAAGGATATAATATAGTCTAGATTAGATCTAGATTATATCTTGGATGTGATTTGAAAAACGAATGAATTATACCATAATAAAACATGTGTTTCAAAACTTTGAGCCAGATAGTATTCATAGGAATTTTAATTTTGAAAAAACTGTATCTACGTATAAATATTTTTTAATTTTTTAATTTTGTCAGCAAAAAGATTGACTTATTTTTTATAAAGATTTTATCTTATAAACCTAAATGACCTTACGAATCTAAAATTGCGAAATGTCTATATTAGCAACTGTATTACAATATTATAATTAATATTTTAATTTATGTATAAATATGCAATTGTAAGCAATTATTCTGATGTCTACCAATAATCATATATTAATTTATAATATTGATCTACACAGTACAGCTGCAGTTCAATGGTGGAAATATATATTTTGCAATTTTAGATTTACAAAATCAAATGTTGAAAATATCTTTATTTTTATGTTAAATAATCCTTATACAGATATTTTAAAAAATAAAATTAAATGTAGTCTGAATTACAATTCTGAGTTGGTTATGTTTTCAGATGGCGCGTTTTTGCATCATCGTATCATATTCACATACTATTTAAATATATTATATTCAGAACTTTTGCAATTAATTTTTTCTATTCAAGGTGGTCAAATATGATAATCTTTAACTGCAATTTTGCAATTAAAGCTTTCTCACCTTATGACTGGCTTTCATCTAATATGATTTTATTTTCAAATAATTTTATTTAATTTTTCGGTTTGATGAACATATGATTGAATTTAATGAAAGAGAACCAATTGTAGTTTTAATCTGTTTTTATACGTTTTAATCAAAATGATAATTATATTTCGATCAAATACCATAAAAATGTTTGTATTCTTTTTAGTTTTGCATTACTTTTCTGAGATTTTTGGGAACTTTTTGAACTGAATGTTTTAAATCCATAAGCTGCATATAAAAATGATGCATTAATATACTTACTTTTGTTACTAACGAATTTCTCCCAGTTTTCGTCAGTAAGGTTACCCCAAGAGCCGTCCTCCGGAAAATTTTTGATGCACTTCTGCGTCAGCACGCCCATATAAATCTGAAGACCCATTAGTGCAAATACGGACAGGGAGAACATTGTTAGGATTATCACATCGCGTAGATTCTTAACTGACTCTATCACAGCGCCGACAATGGTTTTGAGACCTGAACAGGCAAATCAACGTGAAAATTGAGCATTCCTGCATGTCTTGCGATCCATATGAAAATTCCCTAGCAATTCATGTTCTCGAGCCCAAACCAAAACATAATTTTCCTAACTCTTACACCCATCGAGCCCGTGAACTGTACGTTGCTTATTGTAATTGTACTCTGCGTATAAAACTACTACGGTCTAACTTCTAAGTAGCCTAAGTATTAAGTGTTTAAATGTATGACTAATTTTTCATTTTTTTATCGTAATTTGAATCAGACTAACCCATGCTGGAGAATTTTCAAGTCCTCGCGCGAACCAAAAACGACTTGCGCTTAAGACGTTTTTGCGGCGCGACGACGTTACCGTTTAACTGCAATAACCAATATTAAATGACAGGCAGGTGAAATCATGTAAAATAGAAAGTACAGCCGATACTTGAGATTGATTTGGAATGACATAAAAAAATGAAAAAAGAAAGAAGATACACTGATCAAAAGTTATTGGCAGAACTATGTTACTATGCCTCTACATCATTCTAATCACTAAAGCATACCTGGTACAATAGCGACAGTCTTCAAGGCTCGGAGGACTCGAAATGTCCTAAGAGCAGCAAGGTTGCCTAGATCTATTCCCATCGTCACATAACTGCAATACACCCGAACATCACACACATTACAGTAATAAAAAAATTTGACAAAACAAAAAAATGTCAATTGAAATGATAACGATTAACGGAAAAAGATTAACAAAATTATGGGCAAAAATCGATAATACGGACAAATATTGTCATTATTCTACGTCCTATAGCCTACCATATTATTAGTGACATCGTTAATGTAAGGGTCTAATACTGCATGCATGTAAATGTTAGAAATTGCGTGTTGGATGCATCTAGGGATATTTGATTAAATATTTATTTATTTTATAGTTTGTTTACCCTACTTTTATCATGTATGGTTTTATTTTATAATTTCTCAATATATTCCAAATGCAGTAATTTGTCCAGTGCATGATTAATTTTTATTAAGTTAAACATTTTAATTTTAATTATTAGATCAGTCATATGCTTTACGTTTATTATTATTATTTTCTTTTTTATTCATTAACCATCGTACTATTTTGACACTGTCCTCTATACATAATGTACTGGAATTTTTTAAAGTTACAATAAATAAAATAAATTTACAATTTAAAAATTGCCACATTAATAAAAAATAAATGCATTTCTAAATAGATTTGTAAAAAATGAAACCTAATTTTAATACAATCGAATTGAGTTGTTTGTAATATTAGAATTAAATTGATGTGTTGAAATCTGAACTTTTCAATAAAACCGAGTCTACGTTAATCAAATTTATTTGAATAAGCACAGAAATCACTCTGATGCGTCCAACACAGTGTATTATCAATTACTCAAATTTCAAACACGAATGTGGATTAAACTATCGAATTATTTAAATATGGACATTCTACTACGTTTATCGAATAAATAACTCTTATGTTCCTAACTATTCTAATGATGAATCACAAAGATAGAAATTCTGAATCCAAGTAATGTACTATGATATCAAATAGTAACTTCTATAGTCAATATTTATAATATATAAGACAACTATTGCGCTAACGAGTTTTAATCTGTTTAGTATAGAATATTGTGTGTAACATATGAATCTCTATTTAAATTTTATCGATGTCAGTGATTTACTATTTTATATAGTGTTTAAGTGTCTCTTATCGCTAAGTTTCAGTTTTTGTCAAAATATTATTTTTATGTTATTAATTCTTTATGTTACAAAATTAATTATCATAAAAAGAATGTTTGAGTTTAATCAAACCTGAAAATACGCTAGTTTTAATGAAATATAAAACATGTGCAAGAAATTTAACTTACTTTCTTACAAAAGTTTCCTTTTGTATGAAAAATGGAATTATAAAATAATATATTAAATTAGATAAAAATAGATATACTTTCAGGGCTAATTAAACTTAATATTTCTCCCCAACTCAAACTTTTAATTTAATCAGTTACTTATTAAGGAAATTAATCGATTAAAATAATGTCATAGAATATTAAAGCAATAAAAAAGAAGTTGGAAAATAGAGTAATCAAATGATTATATTGAGAGTAAAACATATTTATGATCGCGTTAGTAATTCGGTCTTACGTAGGGTGATTTGAACACTATCATGATTCTATTGGTCATTGACCATCTAAACACCACTCGTAAGTTCTAAATTTCGAAAAAGCCAGTGATTAACAAATGGCTTTCGAACACCTAAGTCTAAACAAATAACTGTTAAAAGTATAACATATATGAGTAAATAATTCAAACTCATAGTCTCGTCCAGTGGCCGGGCCGCATTTTATAATATCTTCATAATCGATTTTCGTTTCGAAAACCGTCAGACTTCATCCTAAAATGGATCGAAGTCTTGTTGAGAATTTCACATTTATCCAATATTGCGTCTGAATTGGCTCGTTAACTAAATTTACTAAATATAATCATTTTATGGCGAACTGTATGTGTTTTTAGGGTACAAATAATGCAGCATCCGAAATAACGTTAAAATGAAGGATCAATTTGCTTTGCGTTTGCACAATGTGTACCCTTCCTTGACGTAAAGAAACAATTAAATTTGTTCTTTGCAGTGAATAAGAAATGGCGTAAATGTACGGGGTCTTCCTTTTGAATGTTCAATGGTTCATTTTACTAATGTAATGTAACGATACAGTATAATAAATAAAAATGATACCCTACTTATCAATTGTTCTTGCGGAGTGCTACAAATACGATATATATGAAAAAGGACAATTTTATCGTTGAGTTCGTAACAAATAAAAATAGAGATAACAATTTGACAAACAAGTTTTATAACTTTTTCGAATAATCAATTAAATGCTTATTAGTTTTACTTCAATAGAAACGTAAGAAGACTTGTCTACTCACGCTAAAGCTATAACTACGAAGTCGAGCCAATTCCATGCATCTCTAAGATAGGTAAAAGGCTGCAGAATGAAACCCCTCGCCATCACCTTAACCGCCGATTCGAATGTGTAAATTCCGGTGAATATAACTCTGCAAATTTTTCACATTTATTGTTATATATTTAAATTTATTTGTCATATTTCTTATATTCTAAAAGTAACCTAAATTCATACAGTTTGTTATATAGTAGCGCAACGTTAGTTACTTTTTAGATTAATTCAATTTTAAAAAGTACTTGCACAGAATATACACTGACAATTTTCATAAATTTATTAAAAATATTCACAAGACTAAATGTCAAAAGATTAAATTTCAAAGCAATTTTTTAATAAAAGAAACTTAAGGAGATATTCTAGGTATTTTTATGAATATTTTGTTTATTCTACCTTTCGAATCGTTAAAATGTGTAAAATAACGCTCTAATAATCCGTAAAATTTTTAAATGTCTGTTGTTGCAAAAATACAACGTTTATTTGCAAGTATATTCGTTTTAAAACTTTAAACGCGAAACTACATTTTTACATTTTTCCAACTGGTTGATTTATCTCCGTAGCCATTCAACCGACCGATTTTTCACTTACAGCATTCGAACTCATCATATTAGCGCTGAAGTTTGTATTATAACATAATTTAATTTTCAAAAACTAATAATTATTTTTTGTACGTCAAAAGTAATGAAAATCAACTCTTTTATTCATATAATGACCATTTAGTTCATTTAAAAAAATATTTAAAGACAGATGTTCGAAAAAAGTTTAAAAAGCTTCCTTCACATCTTTATATATAAATAAAAGTACAACAAAATCCTAAAGTTCATTTTCTCTTCTTTTTATGAAACAAAACTTTTCAATAATATATAAAGGAACATGCAAAAATATGTTCCCTTAAATTTATGAATGGATTTCTAGTTTTCAGAGTAATTCATTTTCTATGGCCACAATAAACTTATTGAACAACCTCATTAGCTAAAATAGTGTACAATACAATATCATAAAGGTTTTCAACGTGAGATTATTTTGAGAATGATGTATGTTCAGAGAAAATTAAATTTAAGTATTTATTATATATTTATAATACAGGTGAAATACTCGTGATACAAACTAAATGATTGCTTGCGTATATATTGGACTGTATTTTATTTTTAAAACTTTGTTTATTGTACACAAATTTTAATAATTTATTTCAGTATATTAACCATTAGGTCAGATTATGAGAATATTTTCTATGTGTAATAAAGTGGATTCGTGTTACAATAATTTGGGTCTTTTAAAAATATATCTGATACTCGATAAAAATGGACGTAGCATTGTATTAGGTTATTTAAATGAAGTCTTGATAAGAAAAGTAATGTTTGCTCTTAATATATTATTAAGTCCTTGCAATCACACTTACATGTGCTTTAGTGATGCTAAAACCCTGTCACAATTGTACAAAAGCATACATATCATTTAGTACTCTGTCATGTAAGCCTGTATTCCATAAAAATTTAAATAACAAATATGCAAAAGTAAACTTTATTTTACAAATTCATCATTAATCATTACTATATTGAATGATATAACATTGGTTGGTTATTATAATTTAATATATTTACAACAGAGTCCTAATAAATACATATATTTTTTCCAAATAAAGTAGCATTTTCACTCATGGAAAAAAATGGCTATAGATTTAGTTACAGTACAATCATAGTTTTTGTCATATAAGCGACAAAAATATGTTTCAACGGGACCATACTATGATATAAATATAATTTCTGAACAAAATTCAATGATCAGTCATATGCAAAATAGCACCTGCCACAAAAATATTCAAAAATGCTCATAGATGTGGATATAAGTTTCAAAATAAAGAAACTAAAAACTGAAAAAAAAAAAAAAAGAGTTATAAAGTATTTGAATCCATGTTTCAAACTTGATAATCTTGTTCTGAGCTAGTGATTTTTGTAATTGAATTTCGAATGTATCTTTATACATATTTTAAGACTATAAAAATCAAATAATAATGTAACTCAGATGTAAAATTTCAGGTAATCTAGTTGTAAACATAGTCTCAAAATAAATACAACATATTTGTTATTTTATAAAATCTATTTTTATACAATTTTATTTTCAACAACTATAATTAAGCCTATGTTTATTCTATGATTGCATGTATGTTAAGTGTTTTACCACAGTTCTGAATATAATATTGGCTGTTCTATATGCTTTGTTAAAAAACTGTAGTCTTGTGATAATAAGTCACCCTTACATAATTTGTGAATTTGTGGTAGAAATGTTCATAGTTTCGGCGAAATTGCAATTATGCTCGATTACAGAGTAAACATGACTTTTCTTATAAAAACCTTTATAATTTCTCACTAGCTTTCTAGAATTTTGTTTTCAGTTTCTAAAGCGTCATAGATTTGTATTCTATTCTACGAATACTTTTTATAAAAGCTTAATTCTGTACAAATACTTAATTCTTTAGATAATATTTTGGAAAAAATTAATAACTGAGATTGAATGTTTAACTCTTACTCGGTGGATTCAATGGTGGGCGTAGTAGGCATGATCATGAGTATGCAATTAACCAAAATCGTAGTGATGATGAAGAGAGAAAATAACGGATGCACCAGGATATAGATGGCCACACGTCGTATTGGATTAAATGGATCGAGGATCCACAGCGCATCCGTTGCTGAGAATCTAAATATGTCCTTCCCTTTGCTAATAACCACGAATGTCTGCAATTGAAATAAAATGATTTATTTGATAAAATTATAAATTAATTAATATTATTTCTTTGTCAGATTTTATCTAACTTTTTATAAAACAGAGTTAAGTTTAAAAGGAAAAATGAGTGTTCTAAAATATACTTCACTACTATAACATTGAGAAAACTAAATTTCTGAAGGTACAATTTATTTTATAATTTAACGACATAATGGTTCTGAAAGATGATTATTCAAAAAAATTATACAATTCAAGAAATTAATTTAGAACCATCGCAAATTAAAAAAATAGGATTTATAATTTATAATAATTTTTTTTTGTTGAAAAATTGCTATTTTTCATTATAACACTTCATTTTAATATTACGAGGAAGTACAATAAAGGAACATACCCTTTGATTCTGGTAAAAACTATCAATATCCTCAAGAGGTGTAGAGGCCAACTCTGGAGGAAATTCGTTGTGCAGTCGGACCGGAATAGGTGCTCCTTGTTCGAACATAGGGTCCGGTTGGGGACCCTCGTCTTCGTCTTCATCATCATATCGCACCTAAGAACACGTGAACTATTATTATCATCGAATCACCTGCCTTCTCCGGCATTTCCCTATCTCAGTCTGCATGGCTTTTATTTGATATCGTGTGTGATCACTAAAAGACAAAATCAAAACCAAAATTGCTTCTTTGTCTCTAAAAAAGCGTTTCATTCAAATGCAAAAATGTGTATCTTGTGTTATAACAGTGGTCATGTCTTATTTTGTTACTTCTCTTTTTGCCTCTGTTTTCGTCTATCCTCATTGAAGTAAACCACCATCAAGTGTAATTTAAATAAATTTGTTCGACAATTACTGAAAAATTTCAAAAAATTAATTTGCCTTGCGATAAATTAATTTGCCTTGCAAATCCTGATTTCCATTTTAGTTAGTCGAATTGAAAAAGTACCTCTTCGCTTGATTTCGTTCACTTCAATCTTGTTAAGTAAACTATTTCTAGATCTAAGTTGTACGGGATGCAGATTGCGTGAGAGAGTGTTGGTTTATCTAAATACAGTGAGGTTGTGTAGAAGTGTTTTTTCTAGTTTCTTTAAAGCTATAAATAATTCTCTTTTGCACCTTGTGTATAATATTATGTCGAAGTTTGTATTTGCAATAAAAAAAGTGGATTACTTTTCCTTGTCTTTTCATCGTAGTTAATGTCAGGATCATAAGGTTTATTACCAATAATAAATAATCATTAACTAATAAAAAAACATTGATTAAAAAGTCGAGCAGAAATAATCAATGGAAAGTTATCAGTAAGCAGTAATTAATATACATATATGATAGGTAACAATGGTTAATAATCGATGAGTATTAATAAATTACGAATAATCAATATTTCAATATAATTTAAAATTAATAAATAACCATTTTTATTTTTATTGATCAGTCTTTATGAGTTATTAATAGATGATTATTTTTAATTATTGTATTTTTACATTATCCCAAGTAAAACACATTTTCAAAAATTTTAATTAAATTTTATCAAACTATAGTCATCTCCTTTGATCAATTACTATCAGACAGAAATTAGATCATACTTGATCTCTTTATCAAATTTGGTAATAATTTAATCAAATTTCATTCGCATGTAATCAGACTTCTTATTCAGATATTATAAACAAGCACTATCGTAAATTATATTTGTTTTTAGATAATCTGCCAATTTTTGCTCCTCATCAATTATCCGATATTAACAAATTACCAAATTTCTGTCATAAATCTCATTTACTATAATTGTTTAATAGTATTCAAACGGATATAAAATTAATAAACAATTATTTTATCGTAGATTTTGTTCATTTAGTTATTTGCACTTGGCACGAAAAGAAATATTTTTGTTCAATTAGTTTATTGCGCACAACGCACAAGAGCCCATTATACTAATTGTTCAACGCAGACATAGGCGATGTGTCGGTGTAATTAACATATCAATAAATAACTGATATGTACGCACATATTAATATAATTTCGTCAGTTGACAAACTTTTTTGTATTTTCAAACGAATAAAACAAACTTTCCCACGACGAATATTAATTTAATTAAATCCTTGATAATTTTTGTTAATTACTTTATCGACTGTTAAATTATAATATTTAACAAATATTATTTAGTTCCTATTTTTATCCCGTCACAGTGTTCGATACCTTTTTAATAACGTTCATCCATCCTGTGCTTTTTCAGCCAAACTGCTTCCTGGTCGTTTCGTTGAATCCTTACTCATACATTTATTTTCTATCTCTATCTGATCTTTTCTTTCCATGTCTTTCAGTTTGTACAATTCTGTGTTTTGATGATTACATTTTATTTGATTAAATTTTATTTCAACCATTATTTGTTCAGTTTTGTAGTTTGTTTGTATTAACCGTGGCTGCAGTACTCAGTAACTTTTCTTCAACCAAAAACAATATTTTCATTTGACTTGCAATATTTCCTTTCGATATTTTACTCAACTTAAAACCAGTTTAAAATACACCGGAAATTCCAAACAACTTTCTAGTGCGTACAAAAATTACACCTTACTAACTTTATACTTTTACAAGCATTAAGCATTTTGTTTAGCACAATTTTTTATTGAATAAAATTAATGTTAATTCATTCATGAATTAATTTCTTTTATTATTAAAACATTTCCGGCTAATTAAAATACTTGGATAATAAGATTTAACCCACTTTTCGTAACACTGAATTTTTCTTCCTCTTAATTACTTAGTCAATGAAAGCTTATGTTATAACCTTATAGTATTCAAATACATGTTTTAAATACGTTTATTCTGTTTGCATGCAAAATACAATTCAAATTGTGTTAATTACAATTTAAATCGCAACAAAAATGTAATTTATTTTGATATTAGTAAACTGATATATTTGTAAGCGATTACCATTCTTTTAAAAATATCAGTTTAAAAAGATTTACTTAAGTCGGTTTAAAACAGGTTAAGGATATGAAATAGGTTATATTGAATCTTATTTAATTACTGAAATATATTTTTATACTTTTCATTCAACTAGCGTGCATTTTTTCATATAGCCTTAAATCGTCTATATTCAGTGCATGCGGTCCGTTCTTGCAAAATATAAGAGAACATAATGAAAATTTCATTCAGATATTGTAGGATAAAAGTATATGTGTGAGGTGTCAAAATTATTTTCTCAAACGACGAAAATAATCTTCGGTTTTTAAAAGAAACTTAGGTGTAAAAGATGTATAAGAAAAATTAATGCTTGATTATATTTAATGTTTATTAATTTGTCATGCGTGTAAAGCAGAATGTACATTAAAGTTACAACGCTTTCTGCTAGTGAACTGTCAAACGATAGTATCTGTTATAAAATTAAAATCAAAGCAGATGCAAAAATATTATCCAGCAATTTGTTAGAGAAATGTAATTCGATTTTAAACGCAAATGTGGAATCCGCTTATATTTTGCAAACGATCATGACAATCTCTTCGTTTAATTCGCCTCCAATATACAAGTACTAAAATAATCAATGGCGCTAAATCATCATCGCAAATGTCATTAAAATAAATAAAGCGATTCATGAGGAAACATAACGCTAAAATGTCGACGTGTATATACATATTCATCGAATCACATCGAAGGGGGAGGAATCGCGGAAATGAATTATCGATTGGTTCAAGCCTGTGTGACGTTTTCAAAAAACAAAAAAGATGTGAAAATAGTAAATAGAAAGAGACTACAGGGAAGAGAAGAGAAAGTCTGATTGGATCGAAATAAGAAAGATAAGGACGGAAAATGTTATATTACAGCACAAATTTCTTTGACGGGCTGACTGGCGTTGCGCAACTTCGGCAATAAAAGGGTATAAATCAACGGTGGGGAGG
>JABFOX010002330.1:0-11564 GCA_022817665.1 Axea sp. ZL-2020 | reverse complement strand
TTTTCGTTTTTAGTAAAAAAATATAGGTTCTTTTTTAGCACAATATATAAAACTGCATGCAAGTAAATATGAATTCATTTAATATAACGTTAAAGAAATTAAAAAGAATTAAACAGTTGAGATACGAAATTCAATCACTGTATTTTTTTATAAAGAAATATCGTTATTAAGAATTGTTTTAAAATGTATTAATTCAGTTGTCTTTCTTTTTTTAATAACATGTTAAAAGATTATACTTGCTCAGTTATTTATTTTATCACACAATACAAAGATTATTCTTCGAAGAAAATTAAGATACAGACAGGACGGTCGCAGCGATACAGAAGAATGCAGAATTGATAATGAAAGTAAGAAAGGATAAAATACAAAAGAAAATAAATGTTCTGACAGATAAGGAAAGACACAATAAGAGAAATTTGTATACCTTAAAGCTACCTTTTTTTTTTATTAAAAACTGGTGTAGCTTTAAAATAATATTGTTATAGAAATTTAAATAAAGTTACACAAATGTAACTTATATTTGTTACATTGAAAAGAACATGAACATAAAAGCCGTAGTCGTTTCGCGATAACGTTGATGATACGAGCAGTAATTATTTTAAAATATTTTAAAATGTCTAATATTTCTTTATTTGCAAAAAATCTTTTGATTTTAAATATTTTATGTAAGGGTACAAAAATGATTTTTTTATATATCAAATTTTAATTGAAATAAAATGAATAACACCATAATCTGAGTTTTATGATATATTGTAGTTATTGCAGAACGTTTGGAATTTTTAATTAATTTTAAATCCTTCCGAATTGATTTGGCTCGTTTATTTTATACCTTTCTAATTACTGTAATTGTAATGGATTAATTGTAAGCGGATTGAAGTTAATAATAATGATAAGAAATCAAAGCTTACTTGTACAAGAATTTATAGAGCTTCAACGTATAAAGAATAATTAATGCCAAATATTATATTTTATTAGTATATTTATTTCCATCTTATAAAAATTATTTTAACAAAACAAATATTTTTCTTTAATGTCAGTACATAAATCATATTCAGACATTGCTAACTCTATAAATATGTACTCGTGCACGTTTAGCGTTATTCTTCCTTTTCTTTATAAGCACAGGATTTTTCGAAGTATGTTACAAGAACGTTCCACATTAACATATATTTTACGTACGTGTGTATCAGATATTCCTCGCAAAAATATCGTGTCTGGTTTAAAAGAAAGCGTCGTATTTAAACTAAATAAACTATTTTAATTACCTAACGATACGAAGCAATAAATAATTCATACACGATTTTACGGCTATTTAATATATATTTTTGATTAAATTAAATTATAAAAGAATAATATTACACGGTGAAACTGTTGTTAACATTTTGCAAGAGGAAGGAAAGCAAAAATTGTTGCACAGAGTCATAGCAAAAGCCGATGAATTCCATTTCATTTCAAAATTGATAAAAGAGAAAGATGTAGAAAAAGTAATGTTGAAAAGACGAATGTTGGGCGAAACGAGATGAAAGGAGTAGGATGGAACGAAAGGAATGATAAAGAAAGACGTATAAAAAGAGACGGTAGATATTTCGTGTGAAAAAATTTGTTGCATGAAGTTACAATTGTGCGACGTTAAACTCCGTTTCCAGTGCAGTGGAATACGTTGTCTAAACATCTTTCAAACTGTTTACAGTTTTGATGAACGGCATTTCAGTAAAATGTAAATAATTCATTATTCGTTTCGTATATTTTAATGATTCTATGTATTTATGCACATCATCGTAAATGTTGAACTCGAATCACACACGTACTTTTCGATAAATTAAATATTTTGAAAAATTAAACAAAGCATGACTAAAATATGTAACTGAAGTGTTTTAAAATTATAAAACATAAATAATAATTTGAACGTTTAATTTGATTTTTCTCTTCATTTTTTGTCATTCATATTTACTTCCACGTAAATTCAATAAAATCAATAAGTTTAACAAACAAATTATTGTAAATTAAAGTGACTTATTGCTTTGAAATAAATGCAAAAATATTGTTTTGTTCCTTTAATACAGGATAATACATTAATTATTTAATAAGGATATGAATTTTAATAAGAAAACAGGTACTGTTTATTTTTTGCAGTCACAGATGTACTATAAAATTCAATAAAAAATAACGAGTTCAGTGTTGAGATATTTTAAAGCGTTTTTGTTAAATTATCAGACATTTTAATGAAATTGTTGGTATGGTTTTATTCAGTTACTTTACAGTTGAAATGATTAAACCAATATTTAAATACACGCGAAAAATTAAAACTTAAATTTATATACTAGTACATTTGGATATAAACAGTTGGGTTGAATAATTAATTGTCAATTATAATTTCTTTGAATGTAAACAAATAAAGTAATTTATTACACTTTATTGGAAACAAGCATAACCGGTGCGTAATTTTATTGCATTTTTAACACAAAATTCCATCGTTTTTCTCATTACTGTTTCGCGGAGAATATTTGCTCGTCTTGCAACGAGTAGGAAGGAATGCAAGAAATAAAATAACAAAGAATATTAAAAGCATTTATTTGTAAAAACCGTATAGAAAAAGGAGTACGGTGAATAAGAGAGAGAGAGAGAGAGAGAGAAGTCGACAAATGTATCAATGAAATGCACATATAAAATTCTAATTTAAAACAATCATGAATTAATGGTTAGTAAAACAACGTTGCATTTCTACCGTTGTATTACAATTTTTCATTGAATTTATCAATTTAAGAGATAAATCATATTTCTGTTCTGTATTAATTAATGCGGCAAAATCCTCTTGTTTCATTAAAGATATGATTTAATAGCACTTTATCCGTTCGACGGTTAAATTAATGATGCCAACACTCAAAATTCTTTATATTAACTTTTAATATTAATGAACGAATACTTCAGAACATCGAGCAATTAAAATGAAAGAGTAATATTCGTTTATTGAGTAATCGCAATTTATAACTTCGTTTTTGAGTCATCAATATAAATAATTTATAACAATTGGTAATAATGAAGAATGCATTGTTCTGCATTACTGCTTTTGATTTTACGATCCATTTGTTATTGTTGTTGTTTCATATTATTTTATTACTCGAAATATACATTCGTTCTGTTTTTTATTAAATGTGATGTATAGGGTGTCCTTAAATCTTAAAGACTTCATACGAATATTTTTTGGTACGTGCATCGCTATAATTAAACAACTATGAGGTATTGAACTCACTTTTATTAATTTAATTTATGCATGCTTGAATATAATATATAATGTATATTATACAAAGATTTGAATAAAAACAATAGCACACTGAGTCGAGGCTTTTGGGACACCATATATATAATGATCTTAAGATCCTTCCATTTACTTCGGGTATGCAGAGTCTAGAATAATCTTCTAATTGAGTACCGTTTTGAAAGCAGACGGCTCACATTAACAGTAATTCGCACTGCTGAGATACATTTACAATTTTTCATCACCTTATGTGTCATAACACGTATGATTTAAAATTCTTGTAAAACAGTTAATGTTTTACAATTAATATATGCAGTCTAATGACATTAAAAACTATTAGACATTAGCCTTTAGATATTTCTCAAGTAATATATAAAGTATACTTTTCCAAATTAAAAGTTCGATGAGAAACTATGAACCATCAACTTAATTACATTTTAAAGATACACAAACGTATTTGGTAAGTTATTACTGGGTTGTAGAACGGAAAAAGAAGTGTCCTTATTAATGGATAAATATTTTTTTTAATTATGGACTAATTTTTTACTATATAAATTCTATTGGTGTTGAATTCCTTGTTGTTATTAATAAAATTGTGCTGTATGGTTCATTTTCAGTCTTACAATATGAGTTTTAAAATTTAGATATAATTTAAATGAAATTAAAATTACGACTTCTCTGTTTGTCAGTTTAATGGCATGGTTTTTAAATTAATTGTATGTTATAATATTAAATTGAATATTAATTACATCTATAATTTGCATATTTTATTACTCTCGATTTTGAATTATAATTTTTTTTACATTTCTAGCCAATAGGGACCAACTATGGGTCTTGTTATGTTAGATTCTTTTTCTCAGAATAAAATATCATAAGTTTCTTTTTACCTCAATATTATAATAAGAACCTAACATAATAAGACCCATGGTTGGTTCGTATTGGCCAGAAATTTAAATAATATATAATTCAAAAATGATAACGGAAATTATTAGGCATTATATTAAATTCATTATGCTCCGTTTTTTCTTTCCACTTTTTTTACCAACAAGAATTATGTTAAATAATGCACTAAATGCATTACATGTTTATTTTAATTTAAAAATGTAAAATCATGGAATTCAGTAAAAAATGTACAAAACGTAATCTATAAGTATATTAAAACGTCTAATTTAATTTCTATAATAAATTACATTAAAATTAAACTATAGTTACATTTACTTTGAAGTATTCAATAAATATTACGAGAGATTCTAGACACTTGATTGATTTTATTAATGAATAAATAAATTTGAACTTTGAATATATAAGAAATAATTTGTCAAATGAAACGTAACTGAATTCTTAATCACATTAAAACTAATAATTTCAGCAATTCGTTAAACATCTCTTATGTTAAAATATCAAATTCCTTTGCGTAATTATGTCAGTCTGAGAACAGAAAGAAATAATTTAACGTAATTTTATTTTCATTATTCGTTATCAAACAATTATTTTATAATTAAATATATATTTCTAAATAATTTGTACTATAAATTAGCATATATAATGATATACATTTTGTGTTTAATTAGTTGTATATATTATATCACAATTTCAAAAATGATATTATAATATATACAGTACATCACAAGTTTTTTACTTTTTGATTGTGTTTTTTTAAGTTGTTTAGATTTAGTTTATTGGTAATTTAAAACTACATAATTTAATAAATAAACACAATTATGTAAGTTATATGCAAATGTTTCTGACAATTCTCCTGCGGCTGCATGAAATATTTTATATGAACTTGAGTTAAAAATTACGTAGACGGAAACCTTTGTTTTTTCTTTGTTTTTTCCGTTTTCTTTTTTTTTCTCTCTTACTTTCTCGATAGCTCCGCAGTTTCTTAAGAAAGTTTATTCTCTTGGAACTCTCAGTTAAAGTATATTGGAATGGTTACGTTGCAGAAGATGTGCCCCCGACGATACTTTTCGGTTTACCCGCGGGATCCGCGACGATCGAGCCTTCGGGTGCTCTGGCCGTTTTTCCAGGAAGCATCCTCCACTTGGAGTGCCTCTTCGCAAGACGTCTTGGAAACCCCGAATGGACATGGACGTCTACTTTTCGACAATACCTTACAGGTCAGTATACGATACCATTCCATCATAATCTATACGTATACAAGGTGTTTATCTTAAGCTGACAACTCAGAAATCTCGAGAAATAAGCGTTGTACGAGAAAAATTTCCCAAATAAATCTTTAACATTTTCAAGAAACACATTTGCCTGTTTAATTAGTATAAACTGCAATAAAAATTGGGGGTTCTAATTCCGATTTTGTCGCTCCACCCACGTGGTGGTGGGAACTTTCACACACACAGACATCCCCTTGAAAATATTAAAAGTTTATTAGGAACGTCACTTTCGTACAATGTTTATTTCTCAAGATATTTTGTCAACTTAAAATAAACACTCTCTTATAACCCATACATGATGCATACATATAAAATGAAGTTTGTTGCTTCTGATGATCTGAGGCTACCACATTGAATATTACTCGTATTTGTTAACTTTTCAATATTCAAACGTGTGTTAATCGTGCATCAAAAATGCCGACTTATCGCAAACTATGCTGCAGACGGTGGACTGCCAGCTCTTTAAAAGGTAAAAGTCGATTGCCAGTCTTAAAGAAGCGAATGGCATAGTTCGCGAAACGACGGCATTTTTAACACACGCTAAACATACGTTTGAATTCCGAAAAATGACTAAATATGGTGAATTTTTCTTGCGTATAACATGTATTTTATGTGCACGTGTATATACATATGCATATTTATTGCACGCATTTGTTTTTAATGTACGCTACTTTGGGGTGTTCTAAAATCGGCTTTGTGTATATTTTATATTGAAATTAAAGCTGTGCGGAGAGGGCTTCAT
Organism: Axea sp. ZL-2020; assembly: GCA_022817665.1. Lineage (NCBI taxonomy): Eukaryota > Metazoa > Arthropoda > Insecta > Hymenoptera > Scelionidae > Axea > Axea sp. ZL-2020. Next base: position 5,392 of record JABFOX010002330.1, on the reverse strand, counting down.
CTTTTGCACACACACGCACACGCGTGCGCACACATCCTCCCTTTAAACTTCAATTGACTAATGTTAATACAGAATTTTTGAAGTGTAAAATACTGTGGTATATTAAAAATTATCATTCTATACCATATTAAGGATGGCATTTTTATACAAGGTATGCAAAAGGACCACTAAAGATACGAAGCTATAGTTTTGAATACATTTTGCTTTGTAGCAATATTTTGAAATATTCAAATATATCATTTTGTATGGATATATATTATATAACCATCCATATACATAAGGGCAATGTATCCTAATTATTATCATTAAAAATGAAGTATTTGTTTCTGTTTGTTCTATACATGTACAATATGTTAAGGTTTATCTTATTATTACGTTCTATTTACTATTGTTTATACTCTCCTGATTTTACCTGAGAATATTATGCAGCTTATTTTGCCGCTTAATAGTTTATTAACAAATACGGTTATATAAAAATATCGAATACATTGTCAACCAATCACAAAAAATATTTAAATTGTAATTATACGCACTGTAAATATATGATTAAATGTTTAATTTTTTCATCGTGGTATTTAAAACAGTTTCATTTTTTTTACATGCTATATATAGACTAGCATAAATAGTTAATTACTTTATTCATTGTTTGATGTGATATATATTGCTAAATATTTATTTGATATTATACACGTTAAATTTGACATTTTGCTAACCAACCAAACTTGGTTTGAATGTCAATAAAATTTTCAATTTTATAAATAAAAAGCAAATTGTACAGTGGCATGGTTCAACAATTTTTCTAGAAACATCATTAATAAAAGTGAAGATACCGAAAATTCGATCAATGATGATATTTTAAAAACTTGAATGAATATAAATTTCTATAATGCTTCAAATTATTGATAAATGTTAATTGATATCAATCGAAATGAATTTATGCATGTTTTTATTTGCTCGACGTAAAAAAAATATTGCTGTAGATCAGATACAGCATAATTAATAATAAAAATTAAATTAAAATGAAATCATTAAAATAAACATACACTTTGAGAATTAACATATAGTGTTTAACAGTTCGGGCTCATCAAATATCTTTAAAAATTCAGTGGATCCAAAAATAAAAAAAAGGATTTGTTTAAGATTTTTAACAAAAGTATCCAATGATATCAGTTATGATATCTTAAATTTATCAATTACTGTCGTTATATAAGATAGTAAAGCTAAGAAAACTTTCTAGTTTTCTCAATCTTTTCTTCCTTAATCTATCTTTAGATTTAATGTTGTTAAACGGTAATTTTAACTTGTTATTTTAATTGAAGCACAATTCGAGAAATATTATTCAAGTAAAATTGAGATATTTTGTTATTTGAAATCTACATATACAATACAGAAAGGGTGGCGGTTCTTATTTAAAAATTCATATTTGCTTCTCACTCTATCTCCGGGAATGGATTTGGGGGATTATATTTGGTACCATTGGATAATTTTTATTTTTTTGAAAATATTAAAAATAATTTTATTCGATGGTCCTTTTTTATACATTATTACTTAAAAAAAATTTTTTTATACACTATATTTGTAGTGATTTGTAGTGTAGTAATTATCTATAAACAGGTATAGAAATAATGTAAACATTTTAATTCATAAAATAGACCAATAATGCTTTTATTAATGAAAAATAAATAAATTTAAAAATTTATATTTACACGAAAAAAATGTTTGGGACTTCACACGTTAAATTTGTAAATCGATATACTTGTATACAATGTAGGTGTACACAATAAATTCTGATTGGCTTTCATAAGACGTAAGATAATTCGTAGTTAGTCAGAATTTATTGCATATACTTGTGCTGTGTGTAAATTTTTCAGTATACAGATTTACTATGCACAACTTGAATTACCTTCAATAAAATAAGTATGCGATTATTATATTATTCTAGAAATCATTCATGATATTTTCATATATTGAGAATAAAGTGATTTATGTGTGTGTTTGAGCATTATGAATCAAGTGTTTATTTGTTTTCATTCCACAATTTGTAAAATTATGGCAAAAAAATTATTATTCTTTTGGTCAGACTTATCTACATAGTTCGAACAGTTCATGAACAGTTACAATCAGAAAGTGTAAGAAGTTTCAAAGTGCAAATAGATCAAAAGTTCAAGTTATTCAAATAATTAACAAAAATTAAAATTACAATGTTTTTAAATTATTTAAGAAAGAACTTTTAAAGTAAGATAATTTTTTCAATTAAAGTAAAACTCTTACAATAACACGCGAGATTTCATTTCATAAATGTGTTATTAAGAATTCAATATAAATAAAGATAAACATTTTTGTTCATTACATTAAATAAAGTTTAACAATTGTCTTAAATTCAGATGAGTGTTGCAATTATATTTACGGAGATGTTTCAACGAAAAGAATATAATTCGAAAACATTGACCAATTTTTCGTAACTTTGTATGTTAATATTTTTGGGAAATATTTCTGAAAGAAGAAAATACATTAGTATATTTGTCTACAAATTTAGTAACGCGGATGTGATAAAATAGCCTTTCGATTATTTATACGAGATGTTTCGTATAATTTGACGTAAATTCTCACTTAAATTTCTCCTTAAATAAAGAGAGAATTGTTACCAAAACGATCAAGGAATATTTTGCCCATAATTTTAAAATAATAATTAAATGTTCCATGCTTGGAGTGAAATAAAAAGCCTTAGAAAAAGATTCGCACCATTAAGGGTAATTCGTCCTTTTTAAGTAAGCGTGTACTTAATTCAATGCCATTTTATTTCTCCCTGTCGAGGAATAAAATTATTTCAGTTAATTTAAAGATGATAAGTTTTTTGAAGATAAATGTAGACAATTATCGAGGAATATTAAAGTACGTACGTACAGCGATTAAGTTCAACAGTGTTGAAATCGAAAATGAAAAGTAATTTGATAAGATTGCATTTCGGTGTTGGTCGAGGTAAAAAAGTAAAATTAATAGCGAGATATATATAAAACGAATATTATTGCTCAGGACCGATACCTTGGGCATATATGGGCGAAATATTTCCAATGAAACTAAAGGGCGTCGCATCATCAAGCGCTGCGTTTCTGAATTGGACCCTCGCCTCTGTAGTGACACTGTCGTTCGAGACCATCGTAAGTGCGACGAGTGCCGCGGCAGTCTTCTTTTTCTTTTGCGTGATCTGCCTCGGCAGCATCGTCTTCGTTGCATGCTTCATGATCGAAACCAAAGGCAAAACTTTCGTCGAAATACAACGTGCGTTTGGTACTCAAGATATCACCGAAGAGCAGATTGTGGAATAAAAATAAGTTGCGTCATTATTTTTTGGTCAAATAAATTTCAACGAATTTATATTCATTACAAATTATAACGTGAGCAAATGAATTTGCTAAATATACTACTTGAAGTATGCTTGTAATTTATCTAATTATATAACGAATAAACTTAATGCATCAAATGTTATTTTTATGGCGTACTTTCCAAAATAAATGAACTGAATATAGAAATTAATTGAACATAAATTCACTATTATTAATAATAAATTGTACTTTATGTAAAATCAAGGGTTTAATGTACATTTCTGAAACATGTTTTTGAAATTATTTTAAAAAATATATTTGCGTTTAATTTGTTTTAATAACACGGGAAATAATAACTGGCAGTTATAATAGAAAAGTGGTATTTAATTTAATTTTAACCAGAGACGCTTGTCGAACCATTTAACGATTTTTCATCAATTTCAGTTATATCCTCGTTACTTTTCAGGCTTGAAATTGTTACTTAGGAATTTGCATACGTGGTTGCGTAAAAATCCAAATTTGTATTATTAAACGTTTCATCGTTTTACATTCGTATTATCTCATTATCCCTCCGATCAAGAACTTTCGATATAAGTTTTGGTGCAATTTGTTATTACGAAATAATTTGGAAGAATGAATTATTTGAAATACCTAAATTGGAAGATGCTCATACTTTTTTTTTAAAATTGAAGAATTCAGAATTCACCGAGACTGATTCAGTTGAACAATTCAAAGACAAATAAAATGTTGTCCACCGTAGAAACATTTGTTATGAGAAATAATCAAGATGACTTCAGAAAAGGGAAAGCAACAAGATAGATTTTTGTAAAAGATGATCTTGCGAAAGATCGCACGGATTACCCCTGGACCTGTGACAAGTTGATAAAATACTGAAGGGAACAAACGACGCGTTTTTGTTGTCAGTTCTCTCGCATCCTCGTGGAGAAAACGTCGAAAGCAAACATTTTCTCGTTGGCGCAACCAAATTTCCTCACTTTCATTTCTACCGTCTTTATTTATTTCTCAGACCATTTAAAGACTCGCGCTTCTTATATAACATCGGTTACATAATACGATTGATTATTACGAATTATACAAGTATAAGCCTAAAATTATGCCATGCACCGTCAATTTATCTTAAATATATTTGATTTTAGAAATTTCTAAATATTTGATTTACCGAATGTTTTATCGCAAATACTTGGCAGTAAATATTACACAGGCGCACGCACGCATACAAACAAACACAATTGAATATCATTAGTGTTACTTTATATTTAACATTTAATTACAAATGATATAGTATATTTCGTAACAAGGGTGAAAAAAGTTGATTTCATCACTCAGTGAAGTGCGTCTTCTGTTCATATTTTGTATTACCTTTTGACTAGCATAAATTAAAAAAACGTTCATTCAAATAGCAGAATAGTAATTTTCATCTGGACACGATTGCATGTTATTATTATTTAATAGGAAAACATGATTTTCAAATGGAAATATAATTACAATCGTCCTGATATCGATGGTTGAGTTCGTGATGACGTGTAACAAAATGTAATCATTCCAATAAATAAGAATTACGTTTCTAGTAAAACAGATTTGTAAATTGAATCGTTAATCTAGCCAACAACAACAAGAAAATATTTGTGGTTTAATTAGCGTTTCAAAGAGGAAAAGTCGCGTCGGTAGTTCACCGCATTTAGCACAGTGTTCGGACACGATGATCACGCATTTCAGGTTTCGCTGTATTTAAAATCAATATCTCCACAATGAAACGTTCGAAATCGAAGTATTCCACCATAAATTGCAATAAATTGTCATGAGTTTAAATATGTATCAACGGTGGGAATTGTAAATACATCTCGACAAAATCGAGCAAGAAAAGCTGGAGAAACCGGGTGTTGGCTGTTTTCGCGCCAGACGTGATGTCGTACCAAATAGGGTTAATGCAAATATATTTGTCGACTCAGTGTTCGTTTTCATTGATTATGCAGTCGGATTTATATTTATGAAGCATATCGCGACAACGAGATTCATCGATCGGAGTCAAACTCAGTCGAACCGAGCCG
>JABFOX010002329.1:0-11565 GCA_022817665.1 Axea sp. ZL-2020 | reverse complement strand
AATAATTTTGAAAATGAAAAAGACAAACCTTTAATAAATTTATATATACGATTGTGCATAATGATATAATACATTATACATGTAATAATTAGTTTAACGAAAAACTATTTATTGCACTATTTCAAAAATTTCAATATTCAATGTTCATTGAATCAGAATCAAATGTTGCAAATTAGATCACAAAATATAATGCAATACATACTGGCATCTGAATAGATTTTCCATTCTGACTTTGTTGCTAGAATTTGATGCTAACAATTTGGTATAAATCAAATACAACATTTATTCGAATATATTTAGATATAATATTACAAATAATTTAATAATATACAAAAATGTAATTAAATTTAAGTTTAATTCAATTCAAAATAGACTTAAATTAAGTATATTTTCTAACCAATTCAAATATATCATTTAAAAATTCAAGTTAGGTATTAATACTTGTAATAATTACGGTGTTACTTGGAGTATGCCATTTAAACTAAATTAAAACTGTTGTTTGTCTCAAATAAAAATATTTCTTGATTATATTAAGCAAAAAATGTATTGATAACAATAACAAGTTTTATTTAAAATTAATAGATCGAAAACAAATTTTTAAGCAGTCATTCACAATATTGTTTGTTATGTACAAATTTTTGTATTATTGTTCTTGGTGTTTGTTAACATATTAGTAAAAATAACAAATACACGTGTTCATTAAAAACTTTCGCAAATCGAACTCAGAAACCTAACAATATAAAACAAAAGCCGAGATATCGACCTCTTTGGTTTGACGCAATATGAATTCTTTCCAGAAGGACAGGCAGTTAACAAAGAATGTTATTTGGCCGCATTGAAGCATTTGCGTGAGAAAATCCGCCAGAAATGGTAAAAGCTATAAAATAATAATTAATGAATTTTACACGATGATAACGCACCGTCGACAACTGGACCGCATTTGAGGCAAAAAATGCAATAAATATCGTTCAACAACCACCGTGTTGACCAGACTTATCCACGTGTGACTTCTTTTTGTTACCGAAATAATAGTTGCCACTCCGTGAAACTTGTTTTTATAATCATTTTCGAATCATAAAACAAAAATCGTGGGAGCATCTTAAGGCAATCCTGAAAAATGCCCATAAAAAATGTTTGGATTGGAAAAAAAGACAAAAACCGCTGGCATATGCATGTCACATCAAATACAACCTACTTTGAAGGTGATAAAATAAACTGTGTTGATTAATTGAAAATTATGTGTTTTATTTAATAATTCCCGATACTTGTTTGACTAAATAAAATTTCCAAAATTTCAATAAATGGTATTAATTTAATTAACTATTATATTTTTAAAATTGTAACTTTATTATTTTTCGTCTTGTATTATAGTAATTTTGAATAATTCTAAAAGTGTTCCGTGAAATTTCACTGGTTAGTTGAATACCAAAAATATTGCATAATGCCTTCATTCGATTTGGTCGTTAACATCAATGTCAGTTTCATAACTATTTCTTTACGACAAATCTTTGACTTCACATCTTGGTATCTAATACGATACCTAACAGCATATTTTTTTGTTTTAATTTATTTAATTATTTAAGAGTGGTTGGTCCTCGGGATCATATAATAAACAATAAACGGACGTGAGAATATACGCATTTTATTCGTGAATAAAAATCAATAACTCTTGAAAATTATTCTTACGAATTATTCGTGAATCGATTTCTTACAAATACGGCAATGATTCCAGGATGCTGTATCCTTCAGTCGGTAATCTTAATTTTAATGCAATTGATAATGTATCTACAATCACCGTTGCATTATACACTATGCTATGATGCAGATTTCGAATATGGTTACATAGCTTCTCGGGTAGGTGGTGACTGCTGTATATGTTACGGATCATAAGTTGATGCCATCAACTGCTTAAATCAAAAAAATATGACACATTTTACATATTTCAAGAGAAGACTCGGCATGGTTATGTCGTTACTTTTTTTAAAGGATTTTTTGGACAATGTTATTTTGGACATATTAACAATTAAAAAGGTAAGTGGTATTGTGTTTAAGTTAACTGAAAGTTAGATTAATATATTTTTCAGGATGAAATGCACTTTCTTATACCTTTGAATAAGAAACATATGGTATGTTAGTTTATATATTTTAATGAATTAAATTTGTCAAATATTCCTCGATAAATTTTTTATTGTAATAATTGCTCGATAAAATTTAATATTACGGTTCTGTTATACTGTTATAAAAAATGTTATAATGGCGTGAATGCATAACAATAAAAATCGATTGACTAGTATATTTTTGCGGTTTCCATAGACTTGTCGTTGAAGTACATTCTACAGTTTTTAGCTCCAGACATAAACTTGTCACGAGGTGGACATTAATAGGAACATATTATGTGGTTTATTGTAGCTTTGGTGAAGTTAAGTCAAGATATACAAAAGGTGAGAATCACTCGGTTTGCTTGATATTTTTAAGAGAGTTAGTTATAATCGTTGTTGATTTATGTTTGTAATTTCAACACTGGATGTAAAATTAATTAGTTATTAAAGAATAATATGTATATTATAGTTCAATGTTACAAAATTAGAAGGTTACTCGAATATCTTACAATAAAATTCAATTAAAAATTATATCGTTTTAATTAGAACCCATACTTTATAATCAGCTGTTTATATGATCTCTTAATTTTGTAACGCATTATTTATTTATTTATTATAAGTATACAGACAAACTGTCCAATGACAATGTAACTTAATAAATTTGGTAAAAAATATTAAAAATAGTAGATAAGGATACAGTTTAATTTAAATATAACAGGTTATACGTTTATTACGTGTTAACAATTCCGAATATCTCGATAAATATGCATTGTATAAAAAAATGTACCAAATAAACTTGTAATATTTTCAAGAGGGCTATCTGACTATGTAAAAATTACTCTTTTTTCCCCTGAAACTATTACAGATTTATTTGGGACATCGTTTTCGTACAATGATTATTTATCGAGATATTCCAAGTTACCAATTTAAAATAAACACTTTATTAAATATATGTAACATTAATCTATTATATTGTGGTGAAGCAAATTATTAGAACTTAAAAATTTGGGATTTAAAATACTCGTACTAACACTAATTATTCTAAAGAATTTATTTTGTACTAATCTCCTAACTTGTTGAGTATATGGAGACAGTATATTGGACTGCACATCAGAATAGATTTGACTAATGTTATGTAAAATACTTTTAATACTGGAAAAAAATTGAGAATTTGGCACACTATTATAATAAACTCTACTGTTTAAATAGCTTTGTTGATAGATTTATCTATGTACAGGAGTTCATACACTTTTAGGAGTGTTTAATATTATTCTGAATTGAATTTTCGAGATTATAATTGCAGTTTTGCAAATCTCTTCTAGCATGTATCTTACATATTCGTCTCATTTTTACACATTTTAAATATTATTAATTTGAGTTAATTGTTTGATATTTTTTGTGTGCTCTAAGTTTTTAAATAATTGAATAATTTCAGATGTAATTTAATAATTGAATAAGTTGAGAATTATACAAAGTTGGACATTTTGGTATAATCTTTTTCTTCTTATAGGTAGATTAATCACATTATATGATATTTTATAGATTATATTAATCAATAAAATAAACAATTATACTATTGAGTAGCAATTAAAATCAAAACAATTTCGTATATATGTTTTTTTTTTCTTTTATTATCTTTAAATCATTTTTATGTTTTCTTATCGTGGTTGACACCGCTGACGCCGATATTTGCGTCACTACAAATTGACGCTATGGATTATATCACCCATATATATATATATTTATGTATATATGCGTGTATCATACTCAAATTGGTTAAAAGTTAATTTTATTTCTGATTTAATTAATTAATGTATTTATGAAAAAATATTGATGTATTATCCAAGTACAATACTACAGAAGATGATACAATAGCATAATAGTACGTAATAAAATATACATTTATAACAGTAAGAAACTTAATTTCAATGATTTTTATATATTTTACTATCGATAATTTAAGATCACGTACATTTAAGTACATTATTAACGATAATTCTCCAATATTAGAATATTTCATGTAGAAAAGATCGAAAACAATACCTAATTAATGTACACTTTTATCTTCGTTTTATTCACTTTTTGATTTTTAAATTAATTTCTTAATTTTACAGGTTATGCACATATTAACACAATTCCTCAATTAAGAATTCTTCAACTTTTATAGCTATTATTTTTTGATGTACAAAGTAAAGTATTTATAATGTTTTTATATGTCTTAATAGCATTTACTTTATAAATTAAGTCCGGATTTTTAAAATTTATACATGATTTACTAATTGCAACTGTAATTAATTTATAAAAATATACTTAAACTGTGGAAAAATACTTAATGCATAATTGTTTATTAAATGTATAAAGTATAAAAAATCAATTTGTAAAATATTCTAATTTAATATCAAAAAGTAAAGTATCTAATATTGTAAAGATAATATGATGTATTCAAGTAAATACTAATTTGTTTCTGATTTTTATAAATATACATTATTTTTAATATATGTGAAATGTAATATTATATTGTTATGTAAACTTAAATAATAATAACAATTGTAAGCAGTGTAAGTTTATTGTTGTGTAAGTAAGTTGAATTCTGTGTACTTAATAATAAAAACGAATAGTATAAGCATTTGAATTGTACAATATAAACATGTATATAAGAAAAATAAAACTACTTATTTAAAAATATTTTGTTCGTCAATTAATTTCAGTATTTATTTTTCCAATTCTTCTTTCATTGTTATTTTTGTTGACATTTATTACATCGTGAAAATAAACTATATTTTTTCTTTTCACGTTTTTCTGTGTTATATTAGTATTAAATGTGGTGAACTATATTTCAGAAATTTATCTTTTACCTTATTTTGTATTTACAATTGTTGGATAAGTCATAAGGCTTAAAGTTCTTTTTCTCTTTCATCAATTAGTAATGACGTTGTGTTAGTCTTATTTTTATTCTTTGTTTGAATTTTCTATCATTTTTGTTAATTGTCAGTCATGTTATTTATTTCTCTTTCTAACCGCACCACTTTTGTATTCTTATACTTCACTTATAAAATTAGACACAGTAACATTTTTATTATTTTGTAATATGTGATATTTCACAACATATAATTTATATATGCCGTATAGTTTCCATATATAACTTATTTAATGTATATATATTATTTACTCTTTGTGTAATTTCACATCATTTATACAAAGTAACTGTAACTTCTGAGTGTAATAGCATTTCCTCAACATTTTAAAATTGTTATATCGATTGCAACCTGTGTGATATTGTATCAGTACTCACGCATACCTGACATATTTTTTTGATACTTGCTTAATCATTTGGATATGAGAAAACGGTTTTCCAAGTAGGTATCGCATTTACTCGCAGTGGAACAAAAATATGTGTTGATGCAGAATACTGTTTGAAGCTATATAGGAGAAATAAAATTTTTTACATCGATATGTAATCATGGATCCAACATTGCAATCTTAATCGTGGAAAGAACGACCTTAAATTATTTTTGCAATAAATAAATACAAAACAGATTAGTTCATTTGTTGTTTTTTTTTTTGTGTTAATTGTTGGTATTTAAACATTTTGTTTTTTATTGAGAGGCTCCACTCTCGGAACCCTCTAATAAGGCTTTGTCTCTTTTCCTCCAACAATTTTTGAACAGTTTTTCATTGTTCAAGCACTATAGTTAATTCTTTAATTTTTTTTAATGGAATTAAAAACATTTTTACTGTACTTATCGTAAAAATTAATGTGTCAAATAAAATAATTTAGTCCATTTCTAATTGTGATAAATACGTAAGATAAATGACACACATTCTACTTTTTTTAATTATTAAGTTATAAGTAATAGATTCATTAGTGAGATTGAAGCAAATATATTTTAATATATAATATGCTTATGTTATACACATATATTTAATTTATACTATAATTTTGAATATATTATTTAACGTTAATATGATATGTTAATAACTGAATAATTAATAATTCTTTTAATTTTAACGAGGGTTGAAACGTCAAATTATTAAATAAATTTTTCAATGCAATGTTGGTGAATTTATTTCATTTCATTAATCATTCAAGTGTCAGTCAAGTCGGTCGTTAAAATTAAAAGAATGATTAATTATTCAGTTATTATACTATAATTATTTACCAAAGAATTATTTATTACAATAATGTTCACAAGAAATATTTATCACAATAGTGTTCATAAAAATATATTAAAGTTAAAATATATCATTATTATATCGGAATCTTTGATTAAAATGTCGTATAAAAGAAATTTTAGATTATTTATATTATCTAACTTTAACTTAACTTTATACAAATATACAAGGTGCATGCCGAAGGTATTTTAACTATTTTGAAGTGGAAAAAATCTTTATTATGGAAGAAAAAGCAATTTATTATCACATTAATTCTCAAATTGCCGAGGTCGGCGTGTCACTAAGAGAAAATAAATCCAACTCTTTAAAATGACTTTTTACATCATTAATACTCAAATAAATACCATCGATTTAAAAAGTTATTATGGTTATTGTAAATGATTGCATAGTACTCTTTATGCCATTTTTTTTTCACTATTACTAGCTCAACAATTAAATGCGATCTAAAGATGAACGAAATTATGGATGAATATTTCATTATTTTATACTTCATTTAAGTTCATTTTTTTATCGAATTTCATCAAACATCAAACTGTTCATTTTTGAACGAGCACCGAATGGATTTGCAATTTCCAATTTATACACATATTAGATTATTGCTATTGAATATTTATTTGTTTGAAAAAAACTGTTAACTTTATATTCTCCATATAATGCTTTATATTATCCTTTTGAATTATTCAATCAGCAACGTTCCTTCCTAATTCTTTATTATTTGTTCGATTTTTTTCAATTCTGTAAAACTATACTCAATATAATCGTAATCATCTACTTCCATCAAATCAAGAAATGGATATGTGGGTGTTTTAATTCACTTTTTTGTTTGTCTAAATTTTATATTCTTTAGTTCAGTCATATTTAATTTTTCAATGAATAAATTTTCGAACAAATATTTAGATTGCACAGGATAATGCAATTAAATTGCTGATAATATATTGTATTTAAAGAAAAGTTAAGCAATCTAAACATAGATTTTCCTATAGAATTCTAATCTATAAACATTCTAAAACTTCTTAGTTTATGAATTATGTCATATTTGTACAATATCACGTAAACTTGGTTTGGATCTTTATGCTGTATTATTTTATTCTATGGTATATTATAAAATTAAAAATGTATACAGAAGGATAAAGGTTCAACTTTATCTTCAGTCTTCTTTCTTCACGTCTTGTGAGTAGTACGGGGGGCATTAAACACTTAAATACGAATCTTATTTTCTATTGCAAATTTGGACTTTACGTCACACAGTATTTTGAGATACTTTTAATTATTTTTTTCTAATTATTTTATCTAGTGGTTGATACGTCTATATTATAATAAATACATATGCATATGTTTTATTTTAATAATTATTAAAATAAAATAAATTACACTGACGTTAAAAATATGTACACTAACATATGCATATAGATAAATAAAACGTTTTACATTGTATTGCAAAGATATCTGTTATAATTCTAATGATGTCTAATCTCAAAAAATCACTATTTTATTTTTTATACGAAAGTAATAAATGGTTGTACATTTACTCTGCCAAATTGCTGTATATTTTATAAAAATTAAAATACTATATGTCAATGAATTTAAAATCGTTTAAAATGAGAATTAAATTGCCAGAATTACATTAAATGCTCAAATCAATTAGAAAATGTCATAAAGTTTCTTTTTTCAGTTAATTATGTAGTATTTTACTTTAATTCTATGTACAATTTAGTTACTATTATATATATAAAACTATGGAGAATTTCGGTAATGTAATTTTTAGAAAATTGTTTGAAAAAATATTATATCACGTAAATTTGAAAAATTAACAAAAATAAACATTTTTGACTGATTCTTCTGAAATTAAATATAATTATACTAAAAGGATTCAAATATATTTAAAATAAACATACATGTATATTAATTTTATTGTGATAGTAATATGGGCATATTACATGAAAGATTAAAAATGAAAGAAATCTTGTATTGATAAAATAAAGCATGTACTTTGCGTGTTTTGAAAATTTAACTACAATACGTGTTATTTGCAATGTATTTTTGTATATTTTAACGCGTTACTTGTTCGCAGTCCTATAAGTAAAATCATGCGCTTTTAATGCAAACAACGAACGTATCGTGATCGTATATGGCTTGCACATGTATATTGAATTAAAAGCGAGTGGAAATTCGTTACTGAACGAAATTTGTAGCTATATGTTTTTGTTACTAAATCATGCATTTAACAATGTTGTTAAACTTCGCTTTACGATGCTTTTGCCGTAATGTAAAGCTTTGTTTTAATTGAGCTATTATAGTACATTTACTGAAACGCTGATTAATAAATATCAAACAACCTTGTTTAATGTAATGACAGGCTAATGCACTGATTTCCAGGTTCAGAGGTTCAGTTATGATCTGAGACTTAAAACTTGCACATTTAAGAAGATACGTATTTCAATTACAATTACTTCATTTACATTGAGAAAGATGATATTGTGCATTAATCCATAAAATATAACATAATTGGCTGAGCAATCATACATAAGTGCATTACATGAACATTATTTATAGAAATAGATAAATTTTATGTAATAATTATTTATATTTACATAAATTATGAATAAAAAGTCATTAACTTTCCTAAAAATTTTAATTACGATAAATTATATAAAATATAATAAATTTATTATATATACATTTAAAGTACTTTAAATGTCATTTTTTCAAATAAAAAATATCATTGCTGATATTTAATAATTTATTAATGGTATAGAATATTAAAACTAATAATACATTGCATAAGTGAATACAAGTGCAAGTTTCGACACAATGATTTTTACGTTTATCACGAATGTTTTGTTTTATATTTGTAAAGGAAATATTGATTTTCTCAAACAGTGATTAAGTCACGAGTGTGAAGAATTATAATGTTGTCTTTTTAATTTCATATTCCATTCAAAATGAATATTTTTACAAATATTAATAGTAAAGTACAAAATAAACGATACATCTAATGAAACTAATTTCAAATTGATACTCTTAATCTTGTGAACAAATGTATAATTATTCATTATTTGACTCTTAAACTTTCTTGCTATTTTCTTCAATATAATAATATCACCAGCATAAACAATGATGTAATTGGAATATCATTTTTATTAATTTCAATTAGACTGTCAAACTTCGGGTAAGTAACATTGTCAAATCATACAATTTTTTAGTTATACTGTTTTTTGATGACCAAAAATAAATTAAATTTATCATGAGATTTGACAATTTTATTTTTATTATTATCATGTTATCGTCTAGTAGTGTTTTTTTCATAATAACCATTGTGTTTCTTTTATCTCTACTCCAGTTGTATAAAAAGTTTAGAGATGGTTAAATATCGGAATAATTACACACAGAATTTTAAAATCAAAATCTTAGGCAGCGCAAGCTTCTACACGATTCGTAATCATGACCGATTTTATCAAGTGCAATAAAATGAATCAAAAAAAGTATTTCGTCAAATAAAAAACCCAAAACGATTGAAAAATAATTCATAAAATATAAATAATAGAAATAAATAAATACAAAATATCAATAATAAAACAGATAATAATAAATATTAGATTAGAACAAAACCATTTGGTTTTTAAAGATTAATTAATGATATAAAGACTTGTTTGTTTGTTTTCATTAATAATATTTAAATAACAAATATATAAACACTACCAAAAAAGCAATAATGTCACATGAATTTAGACTGTAATTAAAAAAAAATATATAAAAATTATAACTTTATGCTTTTTTACTTTATTTTCAGCTCATTTCAAATTCAGAATCACATTTTTTATTTAAATTTACTTATATTCCGCGTTTTTATAAATTTCAGAAGGTTTCAAAAGTAACATGTTAAAAATAAGTTAAATATTAATATCATTTTTTAATGCAACTTTGACCATGGAAGAACATAACATATTGATATTGTGATTTTTATTTATACCTAAAATTTATCAATAAAAGAGTATATTACATTTAAATGAATAAAAGAGTAATGAAAAATTCAATATAAGTTTATTATTCAAACAATAATGCAGTAAATCTTAAAGCAAAGAAAGTATCAAAATATGGCAAAACAATCCAAAACTAATGAAATTATGTAAAAACTTGTTAAAGATAATGTTAAAGATTTTTTTATGAACTAACAAAATGTCAGAATGCTGCAATTTAGTATAACAAAAATTTAGTCTTAAAAGAATTAGCTGATAATTTATGACGGCTGCTCATAATCGTAATAACGAAAACTCGAGACAATATTTTCCGTTGTTATAGATAAAATGTCTTATATGTTTTAATAAGATGTTGTCTTAAAAAATAATAAAAAAATATACTTGAAACAGTAAAAAGATTGTAAAACAGGAATATTTATAAACATTGTTGATGCGAATGAATTTCTATAACAAGCACAATATTTTGCGAGAATAAAAAAAGACAAGCAGATTAATCCATTAATAAATAACGAGAGGTGACAATTAAATATGATTTCGGTAAAACGTGAGTTACCCAAATCTAGTAAACCTAGTTTACGGATAATACTAAAGTGGGCTGAGTAATTGACGTATCAAACCAATGTTTAACTAAACGGTATACATTTCAAGTAACCCATTTACTATGATTACTTTGTGATTTTTACTGCTTTTGTTATAATTATTTATTAAAGTTTATGTTTTAATTTTTTCTTTGTATGTTACTGTTTTCAGTCGTAAAACTAAATACAGTTTCTGAATACAAATAAAAATGTTTATTAAAATTACTTTGACAAATTGACAGTACAATTTATTGTTTATTTTATTTGTTTTTAGTAGGTTAAATACATTATTGCACGAAGTCGGAAGATCTAATACAGTAGGTTTCCTAAATAATTACATACATTATTACTTATATGTAAATCCTGTATTGGTTGCATATTTCAGAAGGTTATTTGATTTTGCAGATGCAACGTACTTTCATAAAATGCCAAGCATGTCAAAATGAGTGATATTCGATGAGAAAAAAGGCATGTTTTTTTTAACAGTGATATTATCTTTGATGTCATAAGTTATAAACAATAATATATTTAATTTAATTATAATAATTCTAGAAATAGAAAGTAAAGTACTACATGGTTTGGTTTTTAATTAATTTTTTAAATACATGGTTTTATTATATTAGGTTGGGGAAAAAGAAATCCATTATTTTTTCGGTAGATGGCTGTAGTGATCGATATCTCGTAAATTATCGATCAAACAATTTCAAATTTATGCTCGTTGTCAAGGTAACAGTTCGC
>JABFOX010002328.1:0-11565 GCA_022817665.1 Axea sp. ZL-2020 | reverse complement strand
TTTAGATTTTTTTAAATATTAACATTGTTGTAATGAAATTTATTGCTTTTTATATAATTGTTAATATTGTATTTAAATAAATGTGTGCATTTTTTTATATAAATAAACGCTGTATTCAACATATTTCTATTTCATTTTTATTCCATTTGAATACGTAACATTAATTATAATTTAAATTTAATTATTTTAATAATTGTAATGGTAAACATTAATAAACATCATTTTAAACTACCCGCCACTTGTTTTATAACGTCGAGACACATAGACAGAGGAGGCTGCAGTCGAATAAAAATAAATGAACACATTGGTCTTAAGGAAGTTTATACCCCGTGTTGATAATTTATCCGGAGACCGAATTTAACAGCTTTATATCAGTGGATTCAACCACTGTTGGATTAGTTACACTGTATTATAAACTATGGCGCATTCAGAATTTTCGCTTTTTTCTCCTGATAATTCTTTTTTAGCTGTTTGCGGTGAAGATGGAAAGTTAAGAATATATGAATCATTAACGAATAGATTGAAATTAGAATATTTACCTAATTCACATTTAGCATCGCCATGCAGTGCACTTACTTGGATTAAAACAACCTCTCAAACAAACAACGCGTTGGTGAGTCACGTGTCTTTTTACTGTTTTTTTTATAACTATTCTAGTACAATGCAATATTTACAAATATTTTAATATTGATTCGTTTGAGTAA
Organism: Axea sp. ZL-2020; assembly: GCA_022817665.1. Lineage (NCBI taxonomy): Eukaryota > Metazoa > Arthropoda > Insecta > Hymenoptera > Scelionidae > Axea > Axea sp. ZL-2020. The sequence continues at coordinate 10,861 of JABFOX010002328.1, read as the reverse complement.
TAAATATTTTTTTATGTTTATTAATTTTCATTACATTTAACAAATCTATGGTATTCATGCTCCAAAATGAGGTTATTTTAACCAATATTTTATGTAATCATAATTCCAAATGTTAAATATTATGTACTTTTTAATTAATAGTAATTTATAACATTTAATGAAATTATTAAAGATGCTTTAACAGTAAACACAAACTTAGCTTGTTTAATCAAAATTAGGCTTATGTTATGTGATCGATATTCAATTATTACTCTAAGAGTGATACAAAAATTTGTTGAAATAATGAATGTTCAGTTGCATGAACATAACCATAAGATCCTCATTTGTAATTAAATTTGTTTCAAATTATTAAACCTTTTAGATCACAATATAATGAACACATTTTTAAAAGAAAATGCCTATTTGGATACAAAAACACAACACGATAAAATCACGGAAAACGCGATGCCAAGCTGTCAAGTTTGTTAGTTTGTTTCTTTTTATACTCTAGAATTAAAGTACTTTAATACATTTTTCATTATTAAACAATGTTCAATTATGTATATCAGTTTACACTTGTTTATAAACTATTGTTTATATCGATTTGAAATTATGAGAAATTTTTTTAAATATTCATGTTGCGATCTTGACCAAATAGATACGTCCTTTTTAAAATATTAATATTATAATTTGAATTCCTTTACAACATGGTTTCATATTATTTGTTAACGAACATTTTTTGTCTAAACTTTATCAAAGCAATAAATTAAGTAAAAATGTACAATCTTTTTAGATAAACTTTGAAAAACTGATGAACATTATTCTATAACGTCATATTTAATGACATAATAATATTTAATACCCAAATGTAAATAGAAATTTATTAATGCAATTGAAATAATGTTTTGTCAAATTTAATAAATAAGCTTTAAATAAAAATGATTAAACATTTTAAAGGTTAATCAAAAATTAGAAATTAAAATGAAAACTACGACAAATCAGAAAAACTGAATGTAATTAATAAAATTGTAATGTTTAAATGTAATTTTCTTCATTGGGAATGTATGTTGATGTCTTTATTTTGTAAAATTGAATTTTTTATATTTAAAATCTAATATAAACTGAACCAATATTTTATGAAATATTCTAGTATAAACATACTGGACAACTGTAATTTGTATTTATTTAATTAAAAATGATTTAAACTACAAATAATAAATCATTTTTAGCCATCGCCATGGAAAAAACGAAAAAGAAAATCCATATCAGAAGATGCAGAACAAAAATACGTTGTGGCAATGGGTTCTGTAAATGGAACTGTATCACTGTATGACATTTCTTCTGCTCATATTTCTGCTCAACTTCAAGATGGACATAATAGCACAGTAACTGCTCTTTCTTGGTCAGCCTCGGTTGGCCTTTTTACAGCTGCTGAAGACAAGCAAATTATTCAGTGGAATTTGCATGATAACAGTATAAAAAGTAAATGGAAGACTGGTAAAGGAAAAATTACAGCAATTGCAATTTTACCTGGTGGAGCATCTTTGTTAACAGCGGATCGTGTTATCAAATGGTGGGATTTGTCTACCAAACAAGTGTTGCAAACATTTACTAGTCATAGTAGTCAAATAACTTGTTTAAATACTGTCAAAATAAGTGATGAGGTATCATTACTCATTACCTGTTGTAAGAATGATGCATACCTTACAATATGGCAGTTAAATGAAGTAAGTCGAAAAAGTTGTATAATGTCATAACAATGAAGTTGCTATAAGGAATATATTTAACATGTTGACTGCCAGGGTAACTTTCAGGATTCCAATGTAAAAAGCTAATTTAATTTAATCATATCATATTGTTGAAAACTCTAATTATATGAGTTATCTCATGTTTGGCAGTTGTGTTAAAATTATGTTTCTAATGATGCAATCAAATTTTGTTTTAGTATTTTAAAAAATTGTTTTTCATTCTAAACTATAATTAATTTATTTAATAAAATTTTTTCAGGTAACAAAAGAAAACGATTCGATAGCTACATTGATAACTCAGGATGAACCAAAATCGTTATCAGTTCGGTCTTATAAAAATGATCAAATAATGATTTTAACTACGACTACAGCGGGTCAAGCGCATCTGTTTAAATATCAGTCCAGCGATACAAATTCCAAACCACTTAAACCTACTTTAACAGTAATGGTTTTATCAGATTCTAAAAAGGAATTGGTTCAACAAATTCCAATTTTAATGTCGAATTTAACTGTCGATGCAAAAGTTATGTTGGCTTATGGTTCTTATATTTATATTCACTTTGAAACAGTTGCTCCTGATTTTTCTGATAAAACTCAGTGCTTAATTAGAAGTGAATATAAAAAAGTAAAAGAACGTAAGGATGAAATGTTGCCTAAAATCAAAGACACGGAAAATGATGTGGAATACTTAATACCAGGTTCAACGGTCACTGGAATTAAAAGGAGTAGTAAGTTTTCCACAGGATCGCAGTTGCCTCTGAAAGATAGATTGGAGAATCTTAGTTTAGACGTAGATAAAAATATTTCTGACAAAATACAGACAAAAGGTGACAGTTTGGTGCATTTGCTCATCCAAGGTTTACAAAGTAATGAAAAAAGTATTCTCGAAACTGTGTTTCGTAATAAGAAACAAAACGTTATCAACAGCACTGTTGCAAAACTTCCTGTGCAAGCAATTGTACCACTGCTCAAAGAATTAACAGCAATGTTGCAAGGGAAAACTTACACGTGAGTAATATTTAAAATTCTGTAGTATTTATAGGTGATTTAAAAGTAATTCTGAATTTATTGTACAGGAGTAAAGTAGCAACATGGTGGCTTACAGCTTTGATTACTACACATGCGGGACAATTGATGTCACATCCAGATATCGTTGATGCACTAACACCGATATTAAGTTTTATAGATACAAAACTGAAGTTGCTTTCAGAGATATCTAAATTGCGAGGTCGAGTTAATTTAATAACTGGACAAATTTCAAATTCACAGAAAACACAAATTAACGAAGAAGAAGAAGCTTTGTTGGTTTATCAAGATCTGGGTATTTATATATTTTATTTAATTTTATTTTATTACATTTTAATTCATTTTAAATACAAATAAATTAACTTTCAACGTTTTTTGTTAGATTCTTCTGAAGAAGACACGGATATCGGAGAAGTTGAAACCAGCAGTGAATCGGATGATAATTGGGAAGAGCTGTCAAATTTAGTCACGCATAGTGAAGATGAAAACATAAAGTCTGATGACAATGTGTCCATGTGTAGTTGAGACACATATTAAATTAGTATGACTAATTTAATTTTTTTTTAATTTAAATATATTTTTTCAACAAAAAAATTAAATATGTTGTAATTATTGTTATGATTTATTTTGTTTGTTGAAATTTTGATTTTTTTAATCATTTGTGTTTAACATGTCAAAAACCCTTATTTAGTTTTCACTTGAAATTACATGAAAACTGTTTTTAAATTTATTAGTGTTATAATATCCATAAAAAATTAGGAATTCAGTACTTAAAATTTACTAATGTTTAACTCTTAGGTTAAATATCCTTGACTGAAACAAAACATTCACGGGCAACAAAATATCAACGAATGAAAATCTTTAAAAATCGTTAAACATAAGCTATAACAACGCATTACATTAATGATTATTATGTAACGAAACATTACTTATTGTTCAAAATACAAATGACTGAAACATTTATGACATATGTTTAATTATTTTGTTTGTTTTTTACACATGTATATCCATAAATAAATAGTTTACATGTGAATTAGTAATACAATTTTTTTATTCTTTGCGAATTAAAAAATAAAGATTTCTATCACAATGTTTTACAAAAGTAAAATATTTTTATTAATGAAAAAGTTTTATTCTTTAAAGTAATTATTTTCTTTTATTACTAAAAAATATATTAATTTTTAATATTAATAAAGTGATTTTAGAAATGTTGTAAATTAAAATAAATTCAATTAATTTTCTTTGAAAATGTGAATTGATGTCTTTATTTGATAAAATTGGAGTTTTTGTATTTATTAATATTAACTGGTTAATATTGAATACACATTTTTAAGCAGATTTTTTGACAAAAAATCAGTCATATTTTCACCGTATTTGCCGAACATAGGCCTTATGATTTCTGTTTATTCCAGAGGCTGAAGAACATCATGAAAAGATTGCCATCATTGACGAAATAAGAATCGAGTCACTAAATGAATTGCAGATTATACAGAAAAGTAAGTTTCAGAAGTGCACCTAAGATTGCAAAAAGCATTGGTACGAGTGTAATATATTTCAGAAGAATTACTTTAAAGGAATAAAATTAATGATAAATAAACATATTCTTTAAGAACAATGAAAATTTTTATTATTCTTTGATCATACGTTGTATTTTCAATTATTTAAAATTGTTTAACATAAAAATATTATAATTCCTGATTATTATATTGTATATAATAGTTTTATTTTTCAAATAATTTACAAATTCTTTTTTTTCCATCAAAACAAATGAAGTATAAATTATTTGTTGAGATATTTTGAAGTCCTGATGAAAATAATAAATGTTATTAAAAAATATGAATAGAATTTATTCATTTAACTGCAATTTTAATTATAATTACACATTATTTGTTAACAGTTTACAAGAATGAAACCAATTTTATTTACAGTAACGATCAGCTTTCATTTTACTACGTCTATCTAGAAGTATTTCGTGAAATCGCCCTTCGTCTTTAGCTTTCCGTAAGTCGTCTTGCTTTTCTTTGTTAATTTTTAATTTTTTATCTTGAAACTTCTGAAATTTTCGTCTAAAATAAAAATTTAGTAATCAGTAATAAATATAATTTTATATTTATAACAATCATGCTAATTTTGTCAGTTTAACTAATTATAAGAAATAAAATAAAATACAAAACATACACATAATTAACTTCCACTTCAGCTAGAGATCCTTGCTCTTCTTCAGGAATATCTTTATTTGAATCATCACTCTGTTGAACGATACATCGTACATTAAGAAATTCTGCTGCTCCAGCTGTTTTATTCTTACATATAATATCATCATCATTATTTACAGAAATAAAAGTGTCCATACAACTTAAAATTGCAAGTTTGCCATCCTAAAAATAAATGAAAGTAATTTTAACATTAAATTTAGGAATAATTATTAAAAACAACTGAGTAATAATTAATAATTAATAATTAATAATAATAATAATAATAATAGGCGAAAAGCTATAAAACCTGAAATATAGGCTCCCACTGTTCCATTGCTCCGACAGCGTCACTGCGACCAATGACTATACCATCTTTTGAAACACCCAAATACTTTCCATATCCTGATTTTAAAGCTATTTTATTGTCGTTGATGCGAAAAGCTGTTAAAATTTCTTCCGGATTCGGAGCTTCTCCTTCATTGTGAGGTGGCCCAAGAGTAAATAATCCATTATCCAGTGCTTTTATGTACGTCTGATTTCCAAATTCAATTGCTACAGTTCCGACAAACTCAGACATTGATGATATTTTCCACCATCCTCCTGCAATATATTTGTAATTAGTAATATCTGTTATCTACTTTTAAAATATATGAAATAAATATAGATTTTTTTCATTTGTAACTTTTGCTATTATCTAATTACGCGTAACAGCAATAAAATTGCAGAACCCGATGGAACACCTTGATTTATTAAAAAGTTGCTCTTATATACTCTCTTATATTTCATAAATCACTAACTTGCAATTTTAGATATAGATCAAATTTTATAACAAGTATACCTCTGATCTATTAATCAACTGTTTAATTATATATTATCAGTTAAACAATTGGTTCTTATTTTACATATTTTTATAGAATTTAATAATATGCATTTAATAATATTAATTCTGTGAGTCCTTGATAGATTTTATGCTCTTAAACTGTTTTTATAGGATGGGCGAAATGCCATCTTTTAAAGATCTATTGACCATTCAAGAATATTTTGCAGTGACTCGTTAATACTCCTTTATTACTTACCATGTTTTACTAAATCTTCATCACTGACTTTTGTTTTTTCTTCGTCTTCGAGTTTTCTTTTGTAAGTTTTCTTCTTTTTTCTATAAATTAACTTTATATTAATATTTGTAAAAATTAATTAATTCGCCCAATTAATTTTTAAATAAAATTTATAATTGTGTAATAAATTTTTAAATTTTTATCATAAGATCTCATAAAAGAATATAGGGCACCTTGTTTGAAGTTGATATCATGATAGTTTGAATTTATGTATCACGGAAGTAGAGAGTCCAAACTGTATATGAAATAATTTTAAATAAAAATTTGAATTTGGATTTTATTGGATTTTAACTTTATTTCAATAAAATTTATCACGTAACAATTATATTTTTCATTACAAATATATTATTTTAATTTTAATATTAATTTGAATTTTAATTAAAAACTCATTCTAAATGTATTTCACACATTTCATGTTTTTAAGTAAAATTAAAGTCAAACATTTCTACTTTAACTTCATACATAAAAAGTATACATAATAAGTAACAAATTATTAATTTTGTTAGTTTTATATATATAAAGTGAAAGTAGAAAATTTTATTTTAATTATATTTAAAAATATAAAATGTGTTATTTATTTTTAGAATAAGTTTAAAATAAAAAAAATATGATTGATAAATGTATCTAGTAAAAATGTATTAAAATATATATTCAAATTTACCTTTAAAATTAAGATTATTACAATTCTTATTTATTAGTTTTTTATAGATGTCATTATTAAATACGATTAGAGGATAAAACCAACAACTTGTTAGTTTTGTTGAGTTTTTTATATATAAACTGATGAGGAATTGGGTTTTATTTAAATTTATTTTAATTACATTTAGTTATAAAATGATATATGTGAGATGTATTTAATTTTTTTATTTATACTTTCACTATCCCTGAAAATATCTGATTTAAATGCTGCAAAAATTATACATTTAAATTATCCTTTTTTATTTGGTGGATATATTTTTACAATATCCTCTAAAAATTGTATAATTTTATGTAAAGTATTGCAATGCAGCCTCCTGTACAAAAATTCTCTTAAATAATTTCCCAAGATTTCAGGAGAACATCGTGCTGCGGAAAGCTTACGCTTTACACAGAAACACAAGCTCTTAATAGTGTTGGCATATGGTCCGGTATCAGGATCTTTGAAAGTGATCAAATAGTTTACTATTTAATGTGTAAAGTTTTAATTTTTTTAATGCACATAGGCCAGCCAACAATGACTAATAATTGTTGTTCCGCGTTCAATAATTTCTTTTATCAGTGAAACAGTGTATTTGCATTTTGATTTTCAACCACTTTAAAAAAAAAACTGATTTGTTTCATGTTTCACGCCACTTTAAACCCATTTACCTGTTATTCGTTTGCCACTATTGTATTTTCACGTACCAAATTTAGATTTTTGGATTTCTACTACTTTTCCAGGTCCACTAATTTTCTCTTGTTTTTAGAGTGCAATTTTAATGCAAACTTTACAACAAAAATTGTACCAGTTAACAATGGTGATGGTACACAATATTTCCATCTCATGCAAAACACTGATTTTCTCAATTTTTTGCACCCAATAATATGTGATAAACAAAATTTGTACTAAAAACAACCTGGAAATTCAAACCATGATCCCTTTCACAAATATGCATTTTGCATTTAAAGCAAATCTAACTATATTTATCAGATGCATTGTTTTTTCCCCACAAAATGCATTTATTCATCACATTTTGGGTATACATAACTTTTACTGTCTTGCAATAATTGAATTACTTGAATAATGAGCCATATTTGCATTGAGATCATGTTTGCTATTTTACATTTTGTTGTTCAACTTATAATAAATTAATTTCCATAAATGAAAATATAAGAACAGTACATCTGGGCTTGAAAAACATTAGGGTAATAATAAATTTAAAAATAAAAAAGTAGCCTTTTATCACATTTACTAATGACATCTGTAAGAAATTAATACAAAAGAATTATAAGAAACTTAATTTTTGTGAAAAATTTGAATGCATATTTTATTGAGTTTTTTATTAGATAAATTTATCAATCATATTTTTCATTATAAATATAGTATTTTAATTTGAATTTGAAGTGAAAACTTATTTTAAACATGTCTTATACTTAACGTTTTTAAATAAAATTAAAATAAAGTAAAATAAAACTTGATTTTATATATTAAAAAACTAACAAAACTAATGAAATTAACAAATTGTTATTTTTTATGTATAAAATAAAGATTGTTATTTCAATTTTATTTAAAAACATGAAATATGTGAGATATGTTTAGAATAAGTTTTTAATTAAAGTTAAAATTAATATTAAAAATAAAATTCATATTAAAACTAAAATTAAAATTTAAATATTCTTCAGAAAATGTTGGGCTTGTATTAATTTAAATTTGTAAAAATAATTATATGTATACATATTTATATATTATACATAGATAATATTTGAAACAGTGATATAATAAACTCCATTACTTAACCACAATATATTAATGTGTAACTTTGAACCGTTCTTAATTTATATTTATCATTATAATAAAAACATAGTTGAAACTTTGAATCAAAGTATAATTTTAATATAATTAATTAGTTAAAAGAAATTACTTGAAAAATAAAATTTAAATTCTGAAAACAATGCCAAAACAAAGTTATAAATAATTTAATTAAAATCTGAATAACTCTTAACGCGATTAAATTAAATTACAAATATTACAATATATTAAAAACAATATACACACACACACACACATATTATTAACGATAGTAAGTTACAAACAAATTATATATTACTTTTTCTTTTCGCCTTTTAACATCAACTTTCCACCTCGTACTTTATCATATTCAGACATGTCAATTTGTTTCTTTTAAAAATATACGAACATGAAACAATTTGGCTTGTTTATTTCCTTCTTTCTTTTTGTTTTTATGCCTTGCTCGTATACACAGACGTTGTTGTTACTTAGGGATTGTGAAAATGCTTGTGTGTGCCTCTCGTACGCCAATAACTGTGATCTAACTAGGTGTTAATTTTTACACAGACGTTACAAATATGGGAAACTCGAACTCAACATTAGCACTCTTATGAGCAGGAGGTATAAACTCATCAGACAAATGTTCACATTTTTATGGACTATTGTGCCTCTACCAATATGACCATTGAATTAAAATCAAATGGCGGGTAATTTAAAATATGAGTTTTTTTGATGATTGTCATTAGAGTTAATACAATCTTTAACTGCATTTCAATGAACATATGTTATGTATTCAAATACAGTAAATATAACGTTTATTTATATACGTTAAGTGCATTTATTTAAATACAATATAATAATATTTCATTAAATACAAATTATTACTGTTTTAAATTGACGCTTTGGTAAATAAAATATTCACAATTGACAGGTGATCATGTAGAAAATTGAAATTTAATTAAAAAATAACGGATTGTTTAAAACTCGTTTAATACTAATGATGTTTAAAACGCATTTTTTAAATACAATAACAGTGCCATTTTTAAGCGTGACCACTCAACAAAAATCTTTTGTTTCGAAAATTACTAGAGTGGCTTACTTATGCTTATGAGTGTATTTCTATACCTTTCGTAAACGTTAGATGTCGTTATATGTAAATATGTGTGGAAACTTCACGAACTCTCTCTCTGTAATTTCGTCTTTACCATTTCAGCGAATTACTGTTATATTTTTGTAATTCATTTTTCTCACACCTTGAAAATGAATTGCAAAAATGTAATAATATTTCGCTGAAATATTAGCAAGAAATAGCAAATAAAATATATTGAAGGTATCAGTTGGAAATACACTAATCTGGTAATTAATGCATAATATATCTCCTGTTAATATTCATTATTGCTAACAAATATAATTATTAAATAATAAATCATTATAACAGACTGTTTTTTATAAAAGTAATATTTTTTGCATTTTTTATATTTGTATGCTTTAATGTTATTAATCTTTTTCAATCTTTTTGACTCTGAATATATGAAGTCATAATTTTTATATGATTACATCACACTGATGAATATTTCAAAAGTGAATGTTTGAGGTAATTCTTCAGATTTAAAATAACGAAGTTAGTGGTTTTGCGAATAGTATTGTTGCAAGGTTAAGTTAATATTTATGAATACAATGACGCAAATCTTAGTATATTTAATCTAGATAACTTACTCCATTTTGTTAGTTTTTCTTAATTATGTTACAAAATGGGAGAGGTTATCTAGATATATTACACAATTTAAATCTTTTATAATTATTATGCTTTGTTTTACAATTATTAATGCCATACTTTTTCACTATACATAGAAAAAACACTAAATCCGTGATTTTAGATCACACTGTAAATTAAGATTCAAAGCAAAATAAATAACCAATTGAATGCGACTGCAAAAATAAGAAAAATGATTGGGTAATCGATGCTAAAATTAAATTTCTACCAACATTAATTACTAAAATTAAAGTTTAAACATGAAATTCATAGAATTAAGATAGTTTTGACAATTTAAATAAACACTTATGAATTGAATCGTTTTATATATGATAACTAGATGGCGAAGTAAGCTGCTCTGTTAAAATTCAAAATAAATAATAAAATTACATAATCATAATATAAATGTTATATATTGAAACGCGCAATAAAAATTCATAACAATTTTGTGAATCATCATAAAACTATCTTTTGAATCTTTATGAATTTGAATGATAATAAAACTAAATGATTCCTCAGCAGTTTTTCACATAAATTTATAATTTGTCATCAAATGTATTTATGTAACTGAAGAATGA